>JAODAL010079290.1:0-12625 GCA_025379985.1 Phyllomedusa bahiana | reverse complement strand
AAGACATATGTCCCTATATATGTTGCATATGGAGGGGATGGGTGGTTATTAAGAAACTGGGGGCACCCCAATCAGCGTGGGGCCCCAAAAAGGGGTTTTTTCCAAAAGCTTTAGGGGTGTCCTGATGGCAAGTCTCCCTACTATGTGTATTTGGGTAAGAAGAATTGTGCCTTTTCAGGAGTCTAGGATTGGGGGTAACAACCCTTGGGGAGCATTAAAAATGCCTCCAAAATGGTTACCACTCAGTTTCCCCTAAGTCCTAAAGGAAAAATATGCCTGGTTTGAATATATGGGAGTGGGCACTAGGTGTGCTATTCAAAAGTCGGGGGAAGGGGGGGGGACACCCCCGGGCCCCCATTTTTGGGCAGGTGGACTGAGCAGGGGTTTATACTTTGTAGGGAAAATTTTCAGTAAGCTTGTAACATTGTTTTAAAATTTTCTGCATATTTTGGCTAAGGAGTCCAGGGGGCGGTGCTACATGTTTGACAGCATTTCGTATACAAGGCCTATAACATGGGGCCCGGGGTATTACCCCCTTCCCTTTTTTAACCGCTCACTGGATCCTTAGAAAAAAAATATGCAGAAATTTTAAATCAAAATTACAAGCGGGGCCCGTGGGTGGGTGCCTATTTTGCAGGAGTGGGAGTCGTCATAAAATGGACCGACCCCCAAAAATTTAAAAATAAGTTGGCCCAGTTGTTTGATGCAGAGAGCAATTTTTTATACAGTATCTTCCTAACTTAACAAAATTGACTTGAAATATTTAGCATCTGCTTTTCGCAGATTTTTCCCTGTAACTGCATGTTGTTTTTCCAAAAATCAAAATGTAATTTGTTTTATTTTGTTAGTTTTGGGGGAAATCTGCCTTGGTTTTCAGCTCTGCCTGAATCCTTCTGGGCTCTGGATCAGATTCAGTCATATATTGACCAAAATCTGATCCCAGGTTTTCTACACATTCAAAAGATCAAAACATAGTTACCCTTTTGCTTGTCAGTGTTGTTCTACCTAAATAGCTTGATTATTGTATATAAGGTGTGAACAGCCGGATGTTATCATTTTAACTACAGTAAAGTTATCACTTAAAACGCGCCGTCTATGAGGGAGTCGGGAGTCGGAGGTTTGGGAAATTGAGGAGTCGGGGCTTTGGCTTGCCGGCTCCACAGCCCTGATTACAAGCTCTACTGAATCTTTCCCCACAAACCTATATATCACCCCGCTCCGCTCCTCTTGCTCTATAACACGGGTCTGCAGATCAGAAAGCAGGTTCAATGTGACAGGTTCCATTTAACATGGGATCAAAGGAAAAGCATGTGCCATTCAAGAGTCTAGAAAACTTGGGAAAGACTCCATAATGACCTAACTATAAGTTACCACCCAGCTTTCTTAAAGCTCCTGAAGGGCAAAATAGTCACCTTATGCAGTAATGTGGGAGTAATGGAGATGGGTGTGCCATGGAAGAGTCTTAAAAAGCTGTCAACCCCCTATAGGCGCTGTGATGGCCTCCATATTGGTTACCACCCAGCTTTCCCGGCATCCTGAGTGTCATGTTTACCTAGCTGTGAGGTGATATGGCAGTGGAGAAGGTGAATGTATTTTGCTGGGTTCATTTTCAGTTCTCTGTGGTTTCCAGTCTGGTGTTGCTGGTGTGTACTGGTGTCCTATGTTTCCAGTATGGTGTTGCTGGTGTGTACTGGTGTCCTATGTTTCCAGTCTGGTGTTGGCTGGTGTGTACTGGTGTCCTATGTTTCAGCATGGTGTTGCTGGTGTGTATGGTGTCCTTTTTCCGTAGGTTTTTGCGGGTGTGTACGGGTGTCCTATGTTTCCAGTCTGGTGTTGCTGGTGTTACTGGTGTCGTATGTTTCCAGTCTGGTGTTGCGTGTGTACTGGTGTCCTATGTTTCCAGTCTGGTGTTGCTGGTGTGTACTGGTGTCCTATGTTTAAAGAATGGTGTTGCTGGTGTGTACTGGTGTCCTATGTTTCCAGCATGGTGTTGCTGGTGTGTACTGGTGTCCTATGTTTCCAGTATGGTGTGTACTGTGTCCATGTTTCATTGGGTGTTGCTAGTGTGCTGTGTCCAGTTTCCAGTCTGGTGTTGGTGGTGTGTACTGGTGTCCTATGTTTCCAGTCTGGTGTTGCTGGTGTGTACTGGTGTCCTATGTTTCCAGTCTGGTGTTGCTGGTGTGTACTGGTGTCCTATGTTTCCAGTCTGGTGTTGCTGGTGTGTACTGGTGTCCTATGTTTCCAGTAGCCGGTGTTGCTGGTGTGTACTGGTGCCCTATGTTTCCAGTAGCCGGTGTTGCTGGTGTGTACTGGTGTCCTATGTTTCCAGTCTGGTGTTGCTGGTGTGTACTGGTGTCCTATGTTTCCAGTACCCGGTGTGTGCTGGGTGTATGGCCCTATGTTTCCAGTACGGTTTTTGGGGTTTGGTGTACTGGTGCCCTATGTTTCCAGTAGCCGGTGTTGCTGGTGTGTACTGGTGCCCTATGTTTCCAGTACCCGGTGTTGCTGGTGTGTACTGGTTGTCCTTGTTTCCAGTCTGGTTTTTGCTGGTGTGTACTGGTGCCTATGTTTCCAGTACCGGTTTTGTGGGTGTACTTGTGCCCTATGTTTCCAGTAGCCGGTGTTGCTGGTGTGTACTGGTGCCCTGTGTTTCCAGCATGGTGTTGCTGGTGTGTACTGGTGCCCTATGTTTCCAGTACCCGGTGTTGCTGGTGTGTACTGGTGTCCTATATTTCCAGTACCCGGTGTTGCTGGTGTGTTTGGGTGTCCTTTGTTTCCAGTCTGGTGTGCCTGGTGTGTACTGGGGCCCTACGTTTCCAGTCCCCGGTGTTGCGGGTGTGTCCAGGTGCCCACTGTTTCCAGTTCCCGGTGTTGCTGGTGTGTACTGGTGCCCTATGTTTCCAGTATGGTGTGTACTGGTGTCCTATGTTTCCAGTAGCCCGTGTTGCTGGTGTGTACTGGTGCCCTATGTTTCCAGTAGCCGGTGTTGCGGGGGTGTACTGGTGCCCTATGTTTCCAGTAGCCGGTGTTGCTGGTGTGTACTGGTGCCTATGTTTCCAGAAACCCGGTGTTGCTGGTGTGTACTGGTGCCCTATATTTCCAGTAGCCGGTGTTGCTGGTGTGTACTGGTGCCCTATGTTTCCAGTACCCGGTGTTGCTGGTGTGTACTGGTGCCCTATGTTTCCAGTAGCCGGTGTTGCTGGTGTGTACTGGTGCCCTATGTTTCCAGTACCCGGGTGTTGCCTGGGGGTGTACTGGTGCCTAGTTTCCATCTGGTGTTGCTGGTGTGTACTGGTGTCCTATGTTTCCAGTCCTGGTGTTGCTGGTGTGTACTGGTGCCTATTTTTCCAGTTGGTGTTGCGGTGTGTACTGGTGCCTATGTTTCCAGTACCGGTGTTGTGGTGTGTACTGGTGCCTATTTTTCCCAGTAGCCGGTTTGCTGGGTGTACTGGT
The DNA here is from genome assembly GCA_025379985.1 of Phyllomedusa bahiana. Lineage (NCBI taxonomy): Eukaryota > Metazoa > Chordata > Amphibia > Anura > Hylidae > Phyllomedusa > Phyllomedusa bahiana. The sequence goes on along the minus strand of JAODAL010079290.1, from coordinate 9,172 downwards.
GTCCTATGTTTCCAGTCTGGTGTTGCTGGTGTGTACTGGTGTCCTATTTTTCCCAGTCTGGTGTTGCTGGTGTGTACTGGTGCCCAAATGTTTCCAGTCTGGTGTTGCTGGTGTGTACTGGTGTCCTATGTTCCAGTCTGTGTTGCTGGTGTGCACTGGTGCCCTATGTTTCCAGTCTGGTGTTGCTGGTGTGTACTGGTGTCCTATGTTTCCAGTCTGCTGTTGAGGGTGAGTACTGGTGTCCTATGTTTCCAGTAACCCGGGTTTTTTTGCTGGTGTGTACTGGTGTCCTATGTTTCCAGTCTGGTGTTGCTGGTGTGTACTGGTGTCCTATGTTTCCAGTACCCGGTGTTGCTGGTGTGTACTGGTGTCCTATGTTTCCAGTACCCGGTGTTGCTGGTGTGTACTGGTGTCCTATGTTTCCAGTCTGGTGTTGCTGGTGTGTACTGGTGCCCTGTGTTTCCAGTAGCCGGTGTTGCTGCTGTGTACTGGTGAACTATGTTTCCAGTCTCGTGTTGCTGGTGTGTACTGGTTCCCTGTGTGTCCAGTACCGGTGTTGCTGGTGTGTACTGGTGTCCTATGTTTCCAGTACCCGGTGTTGCTGGTGTGTACTGGTGTCCTATGTTTCCAGTCCGGTGTTGCTGGTGTGTATGGTGTCCTATGTTTCCAGTCTGGTGTTGCTGGTGTGACTGGTGTCCTTGTTCAGTAGTTGTATGGTTCCTATGTTCCAGTCGGTGTTGCTGGTGTGTACTGGTGCCCTATGTTTCCAGTAGCCGGTGTTGCTGGTGTGTACTGGTGTCCTATGTTTCCAGTAGCCGGTGTTGCTGGTGTGTACTGGTGCCCTATGTTTCCAGTAGCCGGTGTTGCTGGTGTGTACTGGTGCCCTATGTTTCCAGTAGCCGGTGTTGCTGGTGTGTACTGGTGCCCTATGTTTCCAGTAGCCGGTGTGCCAGTTGCTGGGTGTGTTTCCGCCTGGCGCAGGGTTCAGCACTAGATCTTTCATGTGTAACGTTCTGCAGCCAGGGGGCGTATGTCGCCCGTATCGCCCATCTGTGGGGTTACATCACGTTCTGCATCTCGTGGTGTTCAGGATGCAGCGCTCCCCGCCGCCGCCGAGCTGCACCTGACAACAATCTGGGTTTTAGTGTATTTTTTTTTCGTTCTCCCCACATCGGGTTCAGGGGTCACAGTTTTACCCCTTAAAGGTTTTGCATTGTTTGTTTGTTTTTTTGTATTACAGTCAGAACTTTTGCATTGATTTTGCAGCAGTATTTTTTTGGTTTTGTTTTTTTTTCCAAAATGGATGAAACTTTTTGATGGTTCAATTTTGGGTTTTATATGATTTCTAATCTTATATAATAAAACATTTTTTTTTTTTTTTTTTTTAAAGAAGAGAATCTAAATTAAATGGCATTTTTTGTCCCAATTTTAGGGATTTATTCTATAGTGTTCACCATGCAGTGTTAATTATGGAACATGTTTCATAACACTGTCTGTGTCTCCCATGCAGTTTTGAAGAGCCACAGTCGGCTTCAGACTCACACTTCCTATGGGCAGGTCTATAGCAGTGATTGACATTTTAGCTCTGCTGTTCCTAGCTATTTCTGTTACGGTGACATGAGTGCAGGAGATTTATAAAGTGTAGTGCACAAGGCTGCAGAGCTCTAAAGGGTGAAAGCTTCTCATTTAGTTAAAGGGGTTGTCACGCTACAGACATTGATGGCATATTGCAAAGATAGGCCATCATTGTCAGATAGGCCCCACGAAAGTTACAGAGCAGAAGAGGGAGGCGGTTGGGCTTGCACAGAACTCTCCATTCTGCTCTGTAGAGGGGAGCGCTGTGTTCTCCATTCTGTTCTATGTGAGTTCCCCTACAGGGGAGCGCTGTGTTCTCCATTCTGTTCATGGGAGTTCTCAGTACAGGGGAGCGTGTGTTTCTCCATTCTGTTCTATGGGGGTTCTCAGTACAGGGAGCACTGGTTCTCCCTTCTGTTTCTATGGGAGTTCCCATACAGGGAGCGCTGTGTTCTACATTTGTTCTTGGGAGTTCCAGTACAGGAAAGCGCTGTGTTCTCCATTCTGTTCTATGGGAGTTCCCAGAACAGGGAAGCACTGTGTTCTCCATTCTGTTCTATGGGAGTCCTCAGTACAGGGGAGCGCTGTGTTCTCCAGTGTGTTCTATGGGAGTCCTCAGTACAGGGGAGCGCTGTGTTCTCTATTCTGTTCTATGGGAGTTCTCAGTACAGGGGAGCACTTTGTTCTCTATTCTGTTCTATGGGAGTTCTCAGTACAGGGAAACGCTATGTTCTCTCCATTTTTTCTATGGGAGTTCCCAGTACAGGGGAGCGCTGTGTTCTCCATTCTGTTCTATGGGAGTTCTCAGTACAGGGGAGCACTGTGTTCTCTATTCTGTTCTATGGGAGTTCTCAGTACAGGGAAGCGCTGTGTTCTCCATTCTGTTCTATGGGAGTTCTCAGTACAGGGGAGCACTGTGTTCTCTATTCTGTTCTATGGGAGTTCTCAGTACAGGGAAGCGCTGTGTTCTCCATTCTGTTCTATGGGAGGTCCCAGTACAGGGGAGCGCTGTGTTCTCCATTCTGTTCTATGGGCGTCCCCTGTACAGGGGAGCGCTGTGTTCTCTTCATTCTGTTCTATGGGAGTTCCCAGTACAGGAGAGCACTTTGTTCTCTATTCTGTTCTATGGGAGTTCTCAGTACAGGGGAGCACTTTGTTCTCTATTCGTTCTTTGGGGATTCTAGTACAGGGAAGCGCTATGTTCTCTCCATTTTTTCTATGGGAGTTCCCAGTACAGGGGAGCGCTGTGTTCTCTTCATTCTGTTCTATGGGAGTTCCCATTACAGGGGAACGCTGTGTTTTCCATTCTGTTCTATGGGAGTTCCCAGTACAGGGGAGCGCTGTGTTCTCCATTCTGTTCTATGGGAGTTCCAGTACAGGGGAGCACTGTGGTCTCTATTCTGTTCATGGGAGTCCAGTCAGAAGCGCTGTGTTCTCCATTCTGTTCTATGGGAGTTCCCAGTACAGGGGAGCGCTGTGTTCTCCATTCTGTTCTATGGGAGTTCCCAGTACAGGGGAGCGCTGTGTTTTTCATTCTGTTCTATGGGAGTTCAGTACAGGGGAGCGCGTGTTCTCTCATCTGTTCTATGGAGTTCTCAGTACAGGAGCACTTTGTTCCTTTCTGTTCTATGGGAGTTCTCAGTACAGGGGAGCGTTGTGTTCTCCATTCTGTTCTATGGGATTTCCCAGTACAGGGGAGCGCTGTCTTCTCTCCTTTCTGTTCTATGCGAGTTCCCAGTACAGGGGAGCGCTGTGTTCTCCATTCTGTTCTATGGGAGTTCCCAGTACAGGGTAGCACTGTGTTCTCTCCATTTTTTTTTCTATGGGAGTTCCCAGTACAGGAGAGCATTGTGTTCTCTATTTTGTTAAATGGGAGTTCAAAGCACCGGGGAGCGCTGTGTTCTCCATTCTGTTCTATGGGAGTTCCCAGTAGCCATAACCTGAATCTGAAGCACAACATTACAGAGACTAGATATGACTGTAACAAAGCCTAAGCTGTGGGTAATACAAGCCCATGTTCACACGTTCAGGGTTGGGGCTTGGACACCGCACCTAAATTGTATTGTAATAGTGATAGTCCGTGTGTGGCTAATGTACTTTAAACATTCGGGTTTGAGTAGCAAGTCCCGCCCCCCCCCCCCAAAAAAAAATCCACATAAACTGTGTGAACAAGGCCTTTGGAAATAACCAAGAATATTCCCATCCATGAAAAAGAAGGTCCTAAAAATGGTGAAAAATCTAACAGCCCAGTATAAAACATTTAGGTCAAAAACCACTGCTTTGCCATAGTAAACCTATGGTGTAGTAACCATTTGGTATAACCTTGAGTGTAGTAACCTATGTGTGTAGTAACCTAGGGGCAAAAAAGTGAGTTTTAGACCTAAACAGGTTCATCCATGTGGCCCTGAGTCCGTTAGACGGTTGCAGAACCTTTCATTCTGCAGAGCTTTTGCTTTGCTTCCATTAGACGGGACGGACCCTTCCTATCGGGGGGGGGCAGTGTCGTCTGGTAATTGGTGTCACTTTCCCACACTCCGGATTTTGGCGCTGTCGGCGGGGTGAGGTCCGTCCCCCCTTTTTCTGACTTGTCCACCCCCCTCCCCAGCCCCTGGGGCCATGGAAGGCATACGGCGGAGGGGTCAATTTTTTGGATTTGCATATGGGTAACGAGCTCTCATTGTGATTATGAAGGGCAGCGAGCGGGACCCCCCCCGGCAGGACGGATTCAGCGGCCGCTGCACTGGGGCGAACGCCATTGTCCCGGAGCCCGGGCCATGCAGACCTCCCCTTCACTGCAAGCTCATTTCGCTTGGTCATTACTTTTTTGGGGAGGGGGGGGGGGGGGGGTAATTCACATGTGCAGTGGAGTGTTTGAAAAGGCGAAACGCCTGGTTCCTTAATCTGCGCTCCCCTGTATCACCAGTTTGGTTATTTTTCTGGCTCGGGGCCGCCGGTCAAGGGGCCCCAATCAGCAGGTGACAGGAACCAGGGGTCTGCCCCAGCAGCTAACCCTTCTATGGGGGTTTCCCCGTACAGGGGAGCCGGTTTCCCCCCATTTGTTCTATGGGAGTTCCCAGTCAGGGGGGCGCTGTGTTCTCCATTCTGGTTCTATGGGAGTTCCCCCGTACAGGGGGGGGGCTGTGTTCTCCCTTCTGTTTATGGGGGGGTTCCCAGTACGGGACGCTGTTTCCCATTCTGTTCTATGGGATTCCCCTAAGGGAGCGCTGTGTTTTTTCCTTTTTCTATGGGGGTTCCCAGAAGGGGGGGCTGTGTTCCCTCCCCTTTTCATGGGAGTTTTCCAGTAAGGGCGCTGTGTTCTCATTTTGCTTTTGGGAGTTCCCAGTACAGGGAGGGTGTGTTCTCCATTCTGTTTTATGGGGGTTCCCGAAGGGGGCTGGTTCTCCCCTTCTGTCTAGGGGGGGTTCCCCTACAAGGGAGCGCTGTGTTTTCCTTCTGTTTATGGGAGTTTCCCAGACAGGGGAGCCTGTTTCTCCATTCTGTCTAGGGGTTTCCCAGACAGGGGGGCGCTGGTTTCTCCTTCTGTCTATGGGGGGTTCCCCGTAAGGGACGCTGGTTTTTCCCTTCTGTCTAGGGAGTTCCCATACAGGGGAGCGCGGTTTTTTATTTTGAACTATGGGATTCCCATACAGGGGGGGCCCTTCTCTCCCTTTGACTATTGGGAGGGTTCCTGGGGGGATGTGTGTTTTCATTCGGGGTCTTGGGGAACCCATAAGGGGGTTTTCTCCCTTCTGTTCCATTTGGGGTTCCCAGTACCGGGGAGCGCTTGGCTATTCGTTCTAGGGGTTCCCGGCGGTGAAAGGTGGGGTTTCCTTCGATCTATGGGATTCCCGAAAAAGGATCGCGTGTTCCCATTCCGCTCTATGGGGGTTCCGCAGGGGGTGGTCCCTCTGTTTTTATGGGAGTTTTATACAGGGGAGCGCTGGGGGTTTCCATTTGCTTGGGGTTTAAAGGGGGGTGGTTCTCCATTCTTTTTTTGGGGGTTCCCAAAAGGGGGCATTGGTTCTCCATTTGTCTAGGGCCCCAGTACAGGGGACGCTGGGTTTCTCCCATTTTTTCTTGGGGGAGTTAGTACAGGGGAACCTTTTCTCCCATTTGTTCTAGGGGGTTCCCATACGGCTGTGTGTTCTCCCAACTGTTCTTTTCCCTAAGGGGAGCCTGTTCTCTTTTTTTTTGGGAGCCCGTAAGGAAAGGCTGTTTCTCCTTATGGCTCACCTGCACTACCATTGCTCCATCCCACAGTATCCCAAACAACCCTGTGGTGGGGAAAAAACCCCCCCTTCTTTGGGACTCTGTGTTTTAAATCGCCTGCCATCCCCGGGGGGGTTTTTTCTTGGGGGCACAGTTGCATGTTTAATCCCCCCCATCAGAGCCTCTTTGGGCCCTTTTTTAGCAGCTTTACTCCTATTCTATTTTTTGAAATAAATGTCACCATTAGCCCGAACCAAAAGTCAAAATAAGCTAATTTTTTTCCCCCATTAACCCATGGTTATAACCCGGGCCAGGGTCAAAGGGTAAGCCCCTCCTTCTTAAAAAGTTATGATGTAAAGCCCCCTGGTCTGCCCAAAAACCCCGGAGGGAGACGTGTGCCCCCAAAAACCCCTAAAATTGTTTCCTACCTTTCCCTAGATACCCCCTCTTGTAGGGGTGCATCAGCTCCTCAGGTCACTATAGCTACAGACCTGTTCGATCTCTCATGATAGGCGCCGCACTGGTTGCTATAGCTACAGACCTGCCATTCTCTCCTGATAGGGCTGCACACTGGTTGCTATAGCTACAGACCTGTTCCATCTCCCCTGATAGGCTGCAGCACTGGTTGCTATAACTACAGACCTGTTCAATCTCTCCTGATAGGCTGCCAGCACTGGTTGCTATAGCTGCAGACCTGTTTGATCTCTCCTGATAGGCTGCCAGCACTGGGTCGCTATAGCTCAGACCTGTTTGATCTCTCCTGATAGACTGCCACGCTGGTCCTATAGCTACAGACCTTTTCCAAATCTCCCTGAAGCTCCAGCACGGGGTTGCTATAGCTACAGCCCTGTTCCATTTCTCCTGATAGGCTGCAGCACTGGTTCCCTAAAACTACAAACCCTGTTCAATCCTCTCCTGATAGGCTGTCAGCACTGGTCACTATAGCTACAGACCTGTTCAATCCTCCTGATAGGCTGCCAGCAGGGTTGCTATAGCACAAAACCTGTTCAATCGCTCCTGATAGGCTGCCAGCACTGGTCACTATAGCTACAAAACCTTTTCAATGTCTCCTGATAGGCTGCCACACTGGTTGCTATAGATACAGACCGGGTTCAATCGCTCCTGATAGGCTGCCAGTAACTGGTCGCTATAGCACAGACCTGCCTTCTAACGGGCAGCCTAGTAGAAGCCGTAAACGCGCCCCGGGAATTCAAAAAAAAACCCAAGAAAACAGGACTGAGGTGAGATGAATCAATGTAGTGAGACAACCCCTTTAAATACATTTTTAAAGAATTTTTGTTTCTTTTTTTATTTCACTTATCACTATCAAATTTTTGGTTAAGATCCGGAAATGCTATGGTTTAATTTTTAAAGAATTACTATATATATATACATATATATATTAATTTTTTTGCATTTCAGTTATCATTATCAAAACTTTTTTAAGAATCCGGAAATCCTGTGGTTTTCACTTTGGCCACTAGGCCTAGTAATAGTCTGACACTTCCTGTTCTGTAGAAAATCACTTCTCAGCAGTCTCCTCATTATCGGCACAGGCAGGATTACACTGAGAGGTGACACCAATGCGTATAGATAACACAGGATCCACCAGTCACAATAGGAGATGTCACAGCTTCCCTCCCTGCACACTGGACTTCTCCCAGGTCACAGAGCATCCCCACAACACTCTCCTATAGAAGTCAATGGGTCTGCTCCTGATCACAGGCCCCTATGTCCATGAAGCTGCTGTAAAGCATCTCTCTAAATGCTGTTTAAAGCAGCTTAGGAAAGATGGCCGCCGCCATAATCATATACAGAAATAGAAAAAATCTACAGTCAGAAAAAAAGATGGATCGGTGTCTTGTTTTAATTAGTAAATAAAATTAGCGATAGATTCCTGTTAAGAGCGGGAAACCTCTTAATGACATTGGTGGGCTTCATAAATTAGATTGGTTTGGCCAACAAAACTATGGGCAGTTGTTAAGGTTGGGTGCAGGTGTGGTGGGGGGGGGGGCATGTCCACCGCACGTGGACATAAATGGTCACAGGACTTCCAGTCTTCTGGTAAGTGGTCACTGCCATCAGAAAGGAGTATTTTTTGTTAAAACCAATGCTCCTGGAAAACTTTTTTTTTTTTTTTTTTTTTTTTTTTTTTTGTTTTTTTTTTTAGAAATTTATTGCCATTTTATATTTTGGCAGATCCAAAGCCCAATTAAACTTTTGTTTGGCTAGGCAGACTAATCTCACTTTAAATCAGCAGCTACTTATCTCTACATAGTATAATTACAAATAGCACATAATGATCTAATAATTGCTCTATTGTTCTCTTCACCGGGATAGAGAAGATTATACTAGACCATGAGCAATACATGAAATAAAAATGGAGGAATAGTTATTTGCACCGAGAAAGGGAGGGAGGAGGTTTCTTCACATTTATTAGGCAATTGCTGATAATATATTTACTTCTCAGAGCAGACCAGAAAGAAGGACCATCAAGCAATACTCTTACCACTGTGCTATCAGAAAGGACGTCAGGGATAGTAATATACATAGGGGAACGTTGAAAATACTCTATAGAAAAAAACATCTAATTAAGAAAAAAAATCCACATAATAGTCGAATTTTGCTTGTCAATATGTGAAAAGAAAAATTTTGATGGTTGTGTCCTTTTAACCCCTTTCATGTATTTGGACATTAATGTTCTCTGTTTCCATTCGTTTCATGAAGCAGAAAACATGACTCATTGGAGAGAGTAATAGGGTTAGCAGAGGTGCAGTGACATCCATCTGCCCCAGGGCCCCATACTCAGTAGGGTTAGCAGAGGTGCAGTGACCTCTGTCTGCTCTGGGGCCCCATACTCAGTAGGGTTAGCAGAGGTGCAGTGACATTCATCTGCCCCAGGGCCCCATACTCTGTAGGGTTAGCAGAGGTGCAATGACATCCGTCTGCTCCGGTGCCCCATACACATAGGGTTAGCAGAGGAGCAACGACATCCGTCTGGTCCAGGGTCCCATACACAGTAGGGTTAGCAGAGGTGCAGTGACATCCTCTGCTCCGGGGGGCCCCAAAACACAGTAGGGTTAGCAGAGTTGCATGACATCCGTCTGCTCCATGTTCCCATACACAGTAGGGTTAGCAGAGTGAGTGACATCCGTCTGCTCCGGGGCCCCATACACAGTAGGGTTAGCAGAGGTGTAGTGACATCCGTCGCTCCGGCCCCATACACAGTAGGGTTAGCAGAGGTGCAGTGACATTCATCTGCCCCGGGCCCCCTACCAGTAGGGTTACAGAGGTGCAGTGACATCCGTCTGCTCCGGTGCCCCATACACAGTAGGGTTAGCAGAGGAGCATGACTCCTCCCCCCCAGGGGCCCAACCATAGGGTTTAG
>JAODAL010079289.1:0-12626 GCA_025379985.1 Phyllomedusa bahiana | reverse complement strand
TGTTTTAGACTAGTATTTCAAGCATGGATTCCGACTTGCAATGATTGTAGTGTGGACGGAGCCTAACACATTGCAAGGATTACATGGAAAAAGTACCTTGAGATCCTAAAGCGATGTTATATATCAAACAATGTATTCATGATAAACATCACAATAGTCATAGAAAGAAATATAAAGATAAGGGGGGTTCCAATGTGTTTCCCCCAGAGCATCCGGGCTCATCAGGGAACCAGACACAGGACTGGGTCAAGGAATTATGGTGCCGTAGGCAAATAAGGCATATAGCACCTCCTCAATGGGAAAATTCGGCCCACTCCATGCCTCCTTGTGCTCTCTTTCTGCCAGGGAAGAAGTAGTGCCCTAGGCGGTCGCCTAATTTCGCCTACCCATAGTCCCGGTCCTGCCAGACATGACACCACAAATAAGCCAAAAGCTGTATCCATATACACAGAGCCACAAACACGCATCTAGAAACGGATCCAAAATCGGATCCAACGCGCCGTGTGAACATGTCCTTACAGTTATAATCTTTGCCAATTCTTTTTGATAAGTGAAAGTAGGTCAACTGTTTTGATAAAGTGACAAAAGTATCACCAGTGTGTAATTCGGGATCCGGCTTGTTAGCACAAACAGATGAAATTCTACGTTTCCAAACATCAGGAAGTCCTTTCAAGATTTTTTTTTTTAAATCCTGTTCTGTACAGAAAGATTTTCAGTAGTCTGCTCATGATCAGTACATAATCACTGATCCTTCCGTCATGCCCAACAACTTTCCAGATTGTTTATTTCTTGACCTGTTGTAAATAACTTTTTGACTTATTGCATTTTGTTATTTTTATAGATTCTAAGTTACTTGAAGGTCCAGGTCTATTGTGTATAAAAAAATTTCAGTTTCTCGTATAACATCATGTCTGAAGAAGGGAGCTGGTACTCTCGAAAGCTACCATCAAATATACTCAGTTAGCCTCTAAAAGGTATCGCCTGATTTCTTCACTCTTCTACATGATCAGTACAGGCAGGGTTACACTGAAAGGCGACAACAGGATCCACCATTCACAACAGGAGTCACAGCTCCCCCTAACTTCCTCCCTGCACACTGACTTCTTCCCAGTTCACAGAGCATGCCCACAACACTCTCCTATAGCAGTCAATGGGTCCTCTCCTGTTCACAGGCTCCTATATCCGTGAAGCTTCTGTAAAGCTAAATGCTGCTAAAAGCGGTGCAGGCAAGAAAGCTTTCCCCACAATTATATACAGACGACCGAATTGAGAAATAAAAACGTTGGGGAAGAAAAGAACCTGCATCAGTATCTGGATTTAATTAGTAAAAAAATAAAATGTGACAGATTCCCTTTGAATGTTCCCGACTTTCAGTGTTCGGATGGGCTGTAGTGCCTTAGGGTACTTGCTGTTTTATTGGAGCGCCGCCCTTCAGTTTCGTTCCGGTCACTTCTATTAAACGTGTAGAATACATGTGATTTGACACAAACATCAGCGCAATTTCTTTTCTAATTAGCTTCTCCAAAACGCCTAATGTTTTACTGTGACAGATGGAAGAGCTATAGATAGAGGCGCCGCTCCTGCAGTTGTCATCTCAAAAGCACAAATGAAAACAGCGGCTCATGTTACCTGGATAGAACAGATTTCCCAGTATCTGTACGACACAGAGATTCCTTCTTATACTGGACACGAGAGACCAAATCAACCCCGTTTTTTTTCGTAGGTCGGTCCTGCGCCTGATGACTCTGGAAGGAAATGTCACATGGAAAGAATGGAGCCGTTGGATGGACGGGGACTGCACAGGGTGTCATTGACACAGTTACCGTGTTAAATACACAGTTATTAGGACAAACTTCCTTGACGTACGTTAAATCATTAATTAGATTAATACAAAGACTGTCTTGTTGAAATCGCTCGCCGCCGAGCTCTCCGAACAGGAGACAAAGGGTGCAAGCTCCACAGCCGGGGTATGGAGAGAGGCCAACATGTCTGTGCACCTAGACGTCACCGAGGTCCTCTCCCATCATCACATAGGGGCAGCAGGCTCATTACAGGGGGAGTCCGGGCAAGAAGTGGTTAAGTGCAACACAACAGGATGCAGACGGAGAGAGTTCTCGATGTTTTTGGCCGGTACAGTGGCTGCAGTCATCAAGCAACACTTCTATCGAGCCGCTCATTTCACAAGCACGTGTCTGTAAATCATGTCTGCGTGTGCACAGCGAGATCATTGTGCGGCTGATGGCATAAATTGGACACATAGGAAAGTTGACTATATTTCACGTCACAGAAGAGGTGACTGGAGAACCGAACCCCGGGGTTTTTGGAAAAGCCCCCCACTGCAGCATTTATTTCCTCTTGGAATATTGCATTCAAGATTTAAAGGGGTCTTCTCACTATAAGAATCAGCTTTCAACATGTAGGGAACAGTAAATGAAGACTTTTTCTAAATACGTTGCTCGGGATATTGTCCTGGTGAGATAAGAGAGATTGTATCTGCTCTGAGCGCACACAAGTGTCTCTAGGTTACCGTCCATACCGCTGTTTCTGATTGGACAGAGATCAGGGAGTGACTTCACTATGGTTGGACTTATCTCTATGGGTATGTTCACACGGTGTACTGGTATGCGCAGCAATACGCCTTCATTAGCACTGCTGAAAGTACGCACTGGCTGGCCCATACTTTCAGCGCGAGGCAGTTCTCTGCCTTGTATCCTTGCTATTTCAGGCCACTTCTTTTTACGGGCCTATATTACACGCTGAGAAATATGTTTCTTAAAGGGGTCGTCTCACTATAGGGATCGCTGCTTTTTATGTTAAAGATCTTGCAAAAACAAGTCACTTTGCAATATGTGTCCATTAACAGTGTCCTACCTATTCCTAGATATCCCCTCTTGTATGGACTGCGTCAGCTCCTCAGGTCCCTATAACTACAGACCTGTTCAATCTCTCATGATAGACTGCCAGCACTGGTTGCTATAGCTACAGACCTGTTTGGTCTATCCTGATAGGCTGCCAGCGCTGGTTGCTATAGCTACAGACCTGTATGGTCTCTCCTGATAGGCTGCCAGCACTGGTTGCTATAGCTAGAGATCTGTTTGATCTCTACTGATAGGCTGCCAGCACTGGTTGCTATAGCTACAGACCTGGCTTCTACTGCAGCCTAGTAGAAGCCAGTAAACAAACACCTCCCTGAATTCTAAATGAAACCAAGAAAACACGACTGAGGTAAGATGAATCGATGTAGCGAGACAACCTCTTTAAATACTACTAGGAACATTCTTTTTACCATATTTGCGGGATGTATTTTATCGCAATACCGGCGTGTGAAGCTACTCCAGGGATATGTCTACATGACACACGTCAAAATACTCATCAGATTTTGAGTCATAAACCGTGATGAGTGTCCGATGAGTATTTTGAAGCTTTTTTCAATGTGGGTTTTAGGTTGTTTTTTCAGTCAGAGGACGACCCTTTCATCTTTATTAGGTTTTGGATGCGGATCCGACATAGAAATATTTGGAACACATTATTTTTACCTAAAATCCGGGGGGATTATTGAATTTGTGGCGCGCTTTTTGTAAAAACTGCATTTCTGAAATTCGACCTCAAGAAAATCTGAGTCGTGTGAAATACAGATCGGATTTTCTATTGAGGTCTATGGGGATGGTCTTACAGTCGGGTTTTTGACAGATTTGAAAATCCAAAATCCTCATTAAAAAACAACTGGAAATGCTTGTCATGTAGGTGGACCCTTACAAGATTCGATTCTTCACCTTTGATAAGCACTAGCTTTCACTTCTGACCTGAAATAGAAAGCATATGAGGCAGAGAGCTGCCTTGCACTGAAATTACGGCCCGGCCAGCGCGTATTTTCGGCAACGCTAGTAAAGACGTTTTGCTGCGCGTACCTGTATGCGCCATTTTGCACTGTGTGAACATACCCTTAGAGAGCTCTGTATTCTTTGTTTACTACAGATTAAATTTCCTGCATTTATGTCACTGTAAGTAACTCAGCGATTTAGAAGAGGAGCTAAAGATGCTAATCACTGCTATAGAACCACCCACAGCATGAGCAGGAAGTGTGAGTCTGAAACCACCTATGACTGTGCAACAGCATCGGTGAGAAAACCCCTTTAAGACATAAAATAAAACTGCAGAGGCCTTGCAAACTTAGTGCAAGAACCTAGTTTCCAATGCTTGGCCGATTTAATCAATTAGTGTCCTATAGTATCCTCCTATGGGCAGTAAAGATGATAATGTGAGCAGAAGACTGAATGCTCAGTGGGACAGGTAACCTCTACTCATCCGAGCGCTTGGATTAACTCTTAGTAGCGTCTCTGCCATTCACCGATTGTACTTTTTATGCGGATGACCTTCATTACTCCGCTGAATGACAATAAACTTATAAGTTGAAATTCTGATTTGCCGTAACCTTGCCTGTTCTTTCTAGACTGGCTTTCCAATTGGTTGCAAGGACTGTAGCTCAGTGTATAATCGTGTATAATCAGTCATGTATAATCAGCGGACAGACTGGAAAAAAGACCAGGGTAAGTTCACAAAATGGGTTTTAAGGAAGAATTTGATGCAGATTTCAGGTTAGAATCTGCATCAAATGTGAATGAAAAACACAGAGACGCAGCCATACTTGCAGCTCAATGGCTGCACACAGAGCTATTCCCAGTAAGAGGTAGTAGAAGCCTCCTACTGGGGTATTGTGGCTTTTCCACATACTGTTGTGAACTGGTACTTATCCAATGTGCAGTTTTTTACTGGGCAGTTAGTGGATGGTTGTGTGTGCAATTGTTCACAATTGAGCTGCACCTATTAAATATTTCCCATGTGCACAGGATAAAACAAAGCAAAGGTGGCGCTCCTCTCGTGTCATATACCCGGACAATCTACAGTTAAAAAACAATAGGTTAAAATTGCCTCCCTTATGGGGCTTGTGGGATATGCAGAGGCTCTTTAGAGCCATCAGTAGCAGCCGTAGGTAAATTTCGGACCGCACATCAGCGCTATCTGGGACAACAGAAGAAGTAAATGGAACAAGAACTGCTCGACAGTGAAAAGAGTGGAACTTTCTTATAGATGGTAAATAGGTGGAGCCGTCCTATAGATAATGAATAGAGAGGAGCTGTCCTATACACAGTAAATAGGGTGTAGCTGTCCTATAGATAATGAATAAGGTGGAGCTGTCCTATACACAATAAATAGGGTAGAGCCGTCCTATAGACAGTAAATAGCGTAGAACTGTCCTATAGATAATGAATAGGGTGGAGCCGTCTTATAGATAATGAATAGAGAGGAGCTGTCCTATACACAGTAAATAGGGTAGAACTGTCCTATAGATAATGAATAGAGAGGAGCTGTCCTATACACAGTAAATAGGGTGGAGCTGTCCTATACACAGTAAATAGGGTGGAGCCATCCTATACACAGTAAATAGGGTGGAGCCATCCTATACACAGTAAATAGGGTGGAGCCATCCTATACACAGTAAATAGGGTGGAGCCATCCTATACACAGTAAATAGGGTGGAACTTTCCTATAGATGGTAAACAGGGTTGAGCTGTCCTATAGATAATGAATAGAGAGGAGCTGTCCTATACACAGTAATTAGGGTGGAGAAGTCCTATAGACAGTAAACAGGGCGGAGCCGTCCTATAGATAATGAATAGGGTGGAGTTGTCCTATAGACAGTGAAAAGAGTGCAGCGCTCTTATAGATGGTAAATAGGGCGGAGCCTTCCTATACACAGTAAATAGGGCAGAGCCGTCCTATAGACAGTAAATAGGGTGGAGCCATCCTATACACAGTAAATAGGGTGGAGCCATCCTATACACAATAAATAGGGTGGAGCCATCCTATACACAGTAAATAGGGTGGAGCAGTCCATTCTCATGATTTTTGGGAGTTCCTATGGTTGGACCCCAATAATTGTTCATCTATCATCATTTATTCGTATTGGAAACCCACTGTCCTCTACATAGGTAATAATGTTATTGGTGGGGCTTCCCCTTTTAAGTATCTCTAGCTTTTCAGATGGGTCTGATGAAGACCCCGGACCTTATACCCAGTTCTTCATCATCTTAATAGCTGCCATTTAACACTGCCTTTCCTCACTGAAGACGCCCCCTGTGACTACCTCTCCATAGAGTCTCTCTGCCGTCAGTTGCTGTGACATATGCCACAGCTGGAGGCGCTGCCACTTTTGGTAATACACATCGGTGCGGTGTACCTGGTGCCCCTCTGTAGAGCTCCTGCTCGTGGTCTCCACAGGGGAAGCAGCCCCGCATCTCCTGACTGTCGGCGTCTTCTGTGATTAATTATCGCCAGCAGCTGCTGATCCGCAGAAAAGTTTGGTTTGTGGTAAATATGGGGTGTGCAGTGCGGAGGCATCACTGAATATTGCGGCAGGCTACGCCGTTAAATGACAGACGCGGCGGTGGAAATCCGATAGACCCCATTGTAGTTTATGTGGTCTGACATTTGCTGTTGGTGTCTGTTATAAAACGGGTACGACTCCACCTCTGTGACCGAGATAACAATAGGGTGCGATCCGGCTGCATCCAAAACACATCCAAACACACAGCTGCATGTTGGAAACGTGTTGGATGCGTTCAGGATCCAAACGCCGCTGCGTTTTTTAATGCGATTTTCGGATCCAAAACGGATCCAAAATCAGATCTAAAAACGCCGTATGAACAAGCCCTGAGTAAAAAAAATTAACCTGATCATCTTCTCCCATTGACTTTAATGGGAATTGGCGATCGGATCAAGATTGGATCGAAAATCGATACAAAATCGAGAATCGACTTGATCTCGATTTTTTGGGGCAATCACTCATCTCTAGCCCTAAGGGTAACATGTATGTACGGGGCTGCACCAGTTTTCTGGTGTCTTTTCAGCCCAAACACTGGCGCAGCCCTGTGCGCCTGATGTATGAGCAGGCGCACTCCAGTATCAGGCGTATTATGTGGCGCCCGCGGCACTTTGTAATGCACCTGAGATGGGGGGAGGGGTGCTGGAGGCGTCGTACTACAACCGTACGAAGCTATAGATTTATATCTTCAGTTCGGCAAATCCAGGCGCATTACTGCTGGGACAGGTAGAGACCTTAAAAAGTGGTTTACCTGAGCCAGAAGTGTCGCTTTGTAGCTAGAAAGCGCTAAATCTATGACCCGCAGTAGAACAGGTTCATAGATTCAGGCGCATTCTACACTACTAATGCGGAAAAAAAATGGCGCCTGGGCACGCATGTCGCCCCAAGTATCTACAGAAAAAAATTCACAGGAAAATGGGACATAAGCAGCTTAGAGCAGCTATCACTGCAATAGAATTTTTCAGCTAAAATATAACTTTTAATACATATGATTAAAATATAATGTATAGTACACTCCCACTCCCCATTGATAGTCCAAATAATGCCAAATAAACAATATATAATACACCCAGAGGGATAGCGAAAAAGAAGGGATCAAAAATTGATCATCACTCCTCCACTCCAATCTGACAGCGGAGTCATCGTCCTGACAAGAGCGGCTCCACTCCCCCAAAAAATTAACGCACAACCTGTACATTAAAAAATGATAAATTAACGTAAACAAAAAATTTTTGCAAAAAATAAGAAAGAGAGTCCCGACGCGTTTCCTCATCAATCTGAAGGCTCATCACGGGACAAAAAATGTACTGACATCAAGATGAAATAAAGATAGAAATATAGAAAGAGCCAAAATTTATAATAACAGAATGGCACTATGGATAAGTAGCCACTATGGATACTTAGCTGCTGTCCAGGATTTATAATGGCAAGTATGGCACCCGTGATGGAAGGAGCCAACCATACCTATAGATTTATATCTTCAGTACGGCAAATCCAGGCGCATTACAGCTGGAACAGGGAGAGCACTTTAACTCCTTAACAACCGCCCACCGTCTTTTGGCGTCGGCTGGTGCGGGTCGTTTGTCTCCAGCAACATCTTTTGGCCTCCCTGCAGACATCGGAGTTTGCGGTGCCGCAGCTGCGCTGAGATCGGGGCTGTACTACACAGCCCTGATCCCAGAGCATCTCCTGAAAGCATCGGGGAGCGGGGGAAATCTCCGCACCCTGGTGTTTTAACCCTTTGATTGCGGCGGATCGTCACCTCAGCACAATCAAAGGGTTTCCCTGCTTGGTCGGGTGATCGGAACACCCGGTGACCCGACAGGGCTGGGGAAGGCGGAGCCGCACGTCAGCCTGGGGACCTAGAGTAAACCCCGGGGACTGTCTGTGTAGTAAGGAAGTGACCAGGGGACGGGACTGTTTTGCCGTCCTGATCATTTGCCTGTGTCAGACTGACAATGATTATAATCTATTTGCATATATGAATATGCTAATACATTACTAAGTGAAAAAAAAAAATTTAAAACAGTTCTCCCTTCAGGGTTTTGTAAAAAAAAAAGAAAAAAAAAATCAGAAAAAGTGTAAAAAAAAAGAATAAAAAAATAAATAATAAAATAAAAATAAATATTTAATAAAACATAATTGTGCATATATTACACACACAAAAAAACCTACACATATTAGGTTTCCACACGACCATAATAAACTGTAAAATTAATCTAACAAGTTGTTAAGTGTGAAATGTGAATGGTGTAAAAAAAATGTAAAAAAAAACAAAAACATTTAAAAAAAAAAATCTGCAATTATTTATAAGTGAACTATTTCCCCATAAAGCACAACTCGTCTCGAATAAAACGAAGCCTCATCCAACTGCTTCATTGAAAAAATAAAAAAAAGTTACAACAGTTGAAACGAAAGAAGACAAAAACTAAAAAAATGTTCTGGTCACTAACTACTTTTCAGGCGTTCGGCTTAAGGGGTTAAAAGTTGTTTACCTGAGCGTGAAGTGTCGCTTTGTAGCTAAAAAGCGCTAAATCTACGACCCGCAGTAAAACAGGTTCATAGATTCAGGCGCATTCTACGCTACTAATGCGCGAAAAAAAATGGCACCTGGGCACCGAAAAACATACATGTCGCCCCAAGTATTTACAGAAAAAAATTCACAGGAAAATGGGACATAATTCACTTGGAATAATTACAAAAAAAGAATCAAAAAAGGAAAATGAGACATAACATATAACAAAAAAATTTCTAAATTCCGGCGGCGCAGGACCCCGCTCCATCCCCCACAGTTTATTTTTATTAGTCGTTATGTAACTTCAGTCATTTCATGTTTTTAAAGAATAAAAAAAACTTTCTTCTGTCTATATTTAAAATCTTCTTGACGTCTCTCTGATCTGAGCGCTATCTGTCTCTCCTCCTCTGCCTCTGGGACCGTCTCTCTCATGTCGGCTTACAGTCCCTGGCATGTTCTTGGCGCAGTTGACATGAACAGAAGGCTATATTTAAATGGAAAAGTTAACAGCTTGATACAGTAAAAATATAAACCTTCCGACAGAAGGATGCACAACTACTCTATAGAATTTTATATACACCATAAATTACAGCTTAGAAAGGAATACTGCGCCACTCATTTGTAGAGAGGGGAAGGGGTGGGGGAGGTCTTAGATTTATCGCCAGGGAGTATTAAAATGTCTGAAACCGCTTCCATGCACCATCCCAGCGTGAGCTTGCCAGGGGGACAGGCAAAATTGTAATTGCTGCTTTAAAACCTAAAAAGAAAAGCTGGAAACAAAGTATTTTAAAAGCTTCACAAAAGGCCGTAAAAACTTTCCAACAAACTTAACGGCAACGAAAATAATGAACTTGATGGTCTCCATGGGGCGCAGGCACAATGAAGGCGCGCTCATCCATTGTGGCTGGGTATATTCTCCTGACAGATACTGTCTACGGCTCCGGTGCTAGTCTGCCGCATTCCCCACTGCAGTCCCCGCCATTAAAGGGGGTTTTCTCACCACAATGATTCACTTTTAACATGTAGGAAAAGGTAAATGAAGTCTATTACTAAATACATTGCCGTTTTGATTTTGCTTTGGTCAGGAGATAAAGCAAATTTTCCGAAAATTGGCATCGCTGCGGCAGTTTTTAGGTGCATTTAATCAGTGTAAAGTGTGCTTGCTAGTATGATCCCCTCAAAAATCTGGCGTATGGTATAACTTGCATAGTAAACTTAAAGGGGTTGTCTCACTACAGGGATTGCTTTTTATGTTCAAGATCTTGCAGGAACAAATAATTTTGCAATTTGTGTCCATTAGCAGCGTCCTACCTATTCCTAGATATCCCCTCTTGTATAGGCTGCCAGCACTGGTTGCTATAGCTACAGACCTGTTCAATCTCTCATGATAGGCTGTCAGCACTGGTTGCTATAGCTACAGACCTGTTTGATCTCTCTTGATAGGCTGTCAGCACTGGTTGCTATAGCTACAGACCTGTTTGATCTCTCATGATAGGCTGTCAGCACTGGTTGCTATAGCTACAGACCTGTTTGATCTCTCTTGATAGGCTGCAAGCACTGGTTACTATAGCTACAGACCTGTTTGATCTCTCTTGATAGGCTGCAAGCACTGGTTACTATAGCTACAGACCTGTTTGATCTCTCATGATAGGCTACCAGCACTGGTCGCTTTAGCTACAGACCTGGCTCCTACTGCAACCTAGTAGAAGCCAGTAAACAAGCCCTTGAATTCAAAATAAAACCAAGAAAACAGGACGATGAATCAATGCAGTGAGACAACCCCTTAAATGTGCTTAAAAAGGTGCAATATGCAGTCGCGGCGCATAGCATATCATTGGTAGTGTATGTAATACGCCTATAGAGGTGCATTGCATAACAGAGGCGCATAGCGTATCATTACTAGGGTATGTAAAGCACCACAATAGGGGCATTGTGTTAGGGAGGCGGTACAGGCAGTCCCCGACTTGCACCATTTCGACTTACATCTGTCCCGTAGTTACAAACAGAGGCTTATGGGGCGTGCTGGCACTTGTAGTTCCATGTTCCACAGCAGATAGTAGCTATGGAACGATAAGTTCCAGCATGCCACAGCTGCACATGAAGTGAAATCTTCTTAACATGGGCAAAGACAGCAAAACAAATGTAAAAACCCTTCCCTGCACTGTCCGAAACTTAAAAAAAAATCCAATTGGGTTGGCGTTACATTTAATAAATCTACCTGTTCCGACTTACATACAAATTCAACTGAAGAACAAACCTACAGTCCTTGTCCCGTTCGTAACCCGGGGACTGCATGTATATGTAATGCGGCTTTTTAGGCGCATTACAATGTGACGTGCCCGGCGTATAATGCGTCTAGTTTTGGTATATTACAGTTCATTTATATTGAGAATATGGCGTCAAGAGTATTTTTGGCGCATAACAGACCAAAAGAACGGCGCTTGCGTATTGGGACATGTCGCCCTTTATCTTCTCTTAGGCTATGTCCTATATTAGTATATAGTGGAAAATGAAAATAACAAAAAGCCGGCTCACCTCTCTAAAAACAATGCAATAAGAAACTGCATGGGAAAAAAAAACCTCTGCAAAGAGGTGAATAAACAAAGAAAAAAATCCCATGAAAAAAAATAAAAAAAAAAACCCAAAAATAACATTTTTATAAAAAGGGACATACCAATCCAACATCGCTAACGCATTTCAAACACTGGGTTCTTATAAAAGATAGGGGTTTGTAAAGCGAAAAAACGAGGTCCATTCAGTGAGCCTAATACTACGTTTGATCCAAAAAAAGGCAAACAAAACATAAGTAAAGCCAATTATCCCCATTTTTGGGGGTAAAATTTTTTCCCAATTTCCCAAGGGGAATTGGAATAAATCCCTAATCACGACCCCTTTCCGAAATTGGTCACTATAACTTTAATTTATTACTCAAAAAAGTATCCAACCCCTTTACCAGAATCCTGGTCCCCATAACTTTTCTATTTTCATCTAAAATGTATCCAACCCTTCTCCAGAATCCTGGGCACTATAACTTTTTCATTATTACATTAGAAAGTATCCAGACCCTTCCCAGAACCCGGCACTATAACTTTTTATTATTACATCTAGAATATCCAGACCCTTCCCCAGAACCTGGCATATAACTTGTTTATTATTACATCTAGAAGTAACCAGACCTTTTCCAGAAACCCCGGCCTTAACTTTTTATTATTCTCTAAAATGTATCCAGACCCTTTTCCCAGAACCTGGGCCTTAAATTGTTTTTATTTTAAAATCAAAAAAGTTCCAGACCCCTTCCCCAGAATCCCGGGCACTTAACTTGTTCTATTATTACTTAGAAATTACCAGACCCTTCCCCAAAACCGTCATTAATTGTTTATTATTACACAAAAGACCAACCCTTTCCCCCCGAATCCCTCAAAATTTTTATATTAAATCAGGGAAAAGTTCCAGACCCTTCTCCAAATCCCCCACATAACTTATATTTTACACTAGAAATGTCTCCAGCCCCCCTCAGAATCCCGGGCACTTAACTTTTTATAATTTTTTACTCTAAAATGTTCCCGCCCTTTTCCCGAAACCCCGTCACTTAACTTTTATATTTTTACATCTAGAAATGATCCAAACCCCCTTTTCCAAATCCCCCCACTATAACTTGTTTATTATTACATCTAAAAATTTTCCAGACCCTTTTCCAAATCCCGCCCCTATAACTGTTTATATTAAATT
>JAODAL010079288.1:0-12626 GCA_025379985.1 Phyllomedusa bahiana | reverse complement strand
GAAATTGAGAATCTAAGATTTTTGTGTCCAAATCTCAGGGAGGTATTGGCCGGGAGCAAATCAGCATGAAGGTGTGAACGGATGGAGAAGAAAAGGGAAAGTGAACGACGCTGATCAGAAAAGACGTCTCCGGTGAGTCACTAAATGTAACTGCAGTGTAATCACTTATATGTCTGCAGAGCCTACATACAACTAGTATCTACCACTATCTGGTCACTGTATGGCGGTGGTATATGTCTTCAGAGTCTGTGTCCAGCTGATGGTCATATGTGGGGGTCGCGTTTGGTCAGGGTCTGGCAGGAGTATTTGAGCCTTAAGGAGTAATAGTTTAGGGTCTTGGTTTTGTAGGAGTGTTTTTTTAGTAACAATCATTCGTCTGGTAGATTTGCTCCATGTATCGGTGGATTATTCGGTGACTGGTATTTAGGGGTATTACACTGTCATACGGAGGGGAGCGATTTTGAAAATGCAAATTTGTCAGGGTTGATTTTCATTGTGCAGTGACTGCTGAGGAGATGGGCAGGAGCTATGTGGAATATGCAGAAAATTAGTGACAGGACCTGGGGCAGGGGTGAGAGGAATTAGTGTGTGTGTGTGTGGGGGGGGGGGGGTATTTTTTTTAGAGCGGGGGGGGGGCGCCATTGGCTGTACTCGCCTAGGGCACCAAAATGCCTTGTCCCGGCCCTGGTGAGTGCAGCTCTGGAGTATAATACAGGATGTAACTCAGGATCAGTACAGGATAAGTAAGGTGTGTAAACAGTGACTGCACCAGCAGAATAGAGAGTGCAGCTCTGGAGGATAATACAGGATGTAACTCAGGATCAGTACAGGATAAGTAATGTATGTACAGTGACTGCACCAGCAGAATAGTGAGTGCAGCTCTGGAGTATAATACAGGATGTAACTCAGGATCAGTACAGGATAAGTAATGTATGTACACAGTGACTGCACCAGCAGAATAGAGAGTGCAGCTCTGGAGGATAATACAGGATGTAACTCAGGATCAGTACAGGATAAGTAATGTATGTACACAGTGACTGCACCAGCAGAATAGAGAGTGCAGCTCTGGAGGATAATACAGGATGTAACTCAGGATCAGTACAGGATAAGTAATGTATGTACACAGTGACTGCACCAGCAGAATAGAGAGTGCAGCTCTGGAGGATAATACAGGATGTAACTCAGGATCAGTACAGGATAAGTAATGTATGTACACAGTGACTGCACCAGCAGAATAGTGAGTGCAGCTCTGGAGGATAATACAGGATGTAACTCAGGATCAGTACAGGATAAGTAATGTATGTACAGTGACTACACCAGCAGAATAGTGAGTGCAGCTCTGGAGGATAATACAGGATGTAACTCAGGATCAGTATAGGATAAGTAATGTATGTACAGTGACTGCTCTAGCAGAATAGTGAGTGCAGCTCTGGAGTATAATACAGGGTGTAACTCAGGATCAGTACAGGGTAAGTAATGTGTCATGTGTGGGCCCGCGACCCCCCGTCCCGGGTCGCGGGCACACCCGTGGTCGCCGCACGAGCGGCACCGCCGCCCGCTTGACGGGCGGGGGGCGCGCTCACCCGGCCGGCCCGGCTCCTCCTTACTTACCCGGCCGCGCTCCTGTTGCGGTCTCAGCCTCCCGGCGCGCGCGTCCCCGATGTCTAAGGCGCGCGCGCGCGCCGGCACTGTGAGATTTAAAGGGCCAGTGTACCGGTAATTGGCTATTGCCGGTCACTGCCCCTATTTAAGCCTGCCCCTTCCTGGGGCCGTTGCCGGATCTTTAGTGCCATTTGGGCCTATTGTGAAAGCGTTATTTAGCCTTGTCCTGACTTACCGGTGTCCCTTTCCCCCATTAGTTTTCCGGTTCCTCGACCACGTTTCTTGCCGTTTCCCCTGACCTAGGGGCCTGCCCAAACGACCACAAACCCTGTGCCGCCTGCCCTGACCTTCTGCCTTTTCCCGAAAAAGACCCTCCCTTTGACGATTCTGCCACCACGCTATACCTGGGGATGCCCACCGCAAAAGTCCCCGGTCGGGGGTTTTAAACGACCGGGGAGACCCGCCGCACCCAAGTCCATCCCGTTTGCGGCGGGCTCTGGTAAAAAACCGGGACCTATTTGGGTTTCCTTTCCCCGGGCGGGGCTTACCCATCGCTTGCGGGGCCCCCAGTGGACCCACCTCTACGAAACGGGACGTGACAGTAAGATTTGGGCCCATGGATCCCCCCAAAGGGTCCCTTTTCCCGTTTTTGAGCTGACCTACCCCATTGGGGCCTCAGCAGTCAAAAACGTCGCTCGCAACCCCAAGAATCAGCCATTCTCGCCAGGGATGCAGCCGCTCGGGCCCTTTCGCGCAAAAAACCCCGCCCCCGGGGCTCCCGCTGCTCCCCCGGGAATCCGGCCCCTCCAACCGCTGGCCCAGGTTTCCGTCTATCTACCCGCCCAAAATTTGGGAGGGGGACCCCAAGCCTGAAGGGGCTTTATCACCCAAGGTTTCCCTCCCTTTTTTGAGTTAATGGGAAAACCAAAATTTCCCCTACCAAAAGATTTAAGGTGGGTTGTGCTAAGCCTTCTCCCCGGGGAAACCCCTGGTTGGGGCTCCCCCCCTTCTGGGCCCGGGGAAACGATCCGGTCACAGCAAACCCCTGGCTTCATTTAACCGGTTAGGAGCTTTTTCGGGAAACCCCAACCCCGGGCCTTCGTCTCCCCGGGATCTCCCGTTTTCCCTTTGAGCGACCTTATTCCCGGGCCCCATTTCGGATTGACTCCTTTTTCTGGGAAAACGCCGGGAAAGAACTTCGGCGGTAGGGGAAAAACAAGTTTAGACCCCGTGCCCTTCCTCGTCTGGCCCCAATATTTAAAAAGGCCGCCTCAGTCGCCCTGGGCCACCTGCCGCCGAAGAGGCCCAATGGAGGTGAATGGGGCCCCACCTGTTTTAAAACTGACCAAACCCAGAAGCTGTGGGGGGAATTTCTTTGTTTTTTCTGTGGCGGGCGGGACCATTTCCGCAGTTCATCCCCAATTTGGGCCCCCCTCAGCGTGGGGGGAAAACGGGCCCCCACCTAGGTTTCTTTGGGGAAGAGGCGTCCCTAGGTGAGGCAAGCCCTCTCCGCCTCAAACCTTGCTCGTGATCGTCGGGAAATGGGGCTTGGTGCCCGGGTTTCAGGCTACTGTTTCCTGGATTTGGGGTTTACCCCGGAAATTTTTTGGGGAACGCTGCTCGGGTTTATCCCGCATAACCTCCCTGTGATCCGCCTGGGGGGAAGCCCTTTATCATCTCTTGGGGTCAGTGGGGGGGGATTCTAAAAAGGCCCCGGTTCCAACGAGCCCGGGTTTCCAAAAAGTGGGGGGGTGCTGCAAAAGGGAGGATTGGTTTACGTATAACCCCGTTTCCCCCTCGCCCATTTTCCGGGGGTCTCCGTGGCTGCAACCCCCACGTCCCGTGCTCGATTCCCCAGTCGGGGGGCGAAGTCCTGAGTTTGGGGTTTCGGGGGGTGTCAGTCTCGCTGTTTGGGGGGAAACCTCGCCCGGGTTTTGTTTCCCCTTGGGATGTCAAAAAACCTTGAAGGGTTTCCCTGAACCCCATACAACCCTTCGCAGAGGGTCTTTCTCAAAATGAAGCTGAAAATTTTGCCGCCCCCTTTCCCCAAAATTAGACGTCCCCTTTTGGGCCCTCTCCCCGGGACGTACCCCTTTCCAGTGGCAGGGTTTCCCCCTGTGGGGGTCCCTTTGAGCCTTGGTTTTATGCCCCCCACGTATATAAGGAGAATCTCCAGGGGGGGGGTTTTTCCGCTTATCCTTTTCCCAGGGGGGCCGGGTTCTTTCTTGGTTGGCTAAAAAAGGGAGGGAAAAGGGCCTGCGTCCTTCTTTTTTGGGGACTATAAAAAAAGGCCCCCCCCCCCTAAACGATCCGGTAAAAAAAACCGTACCCCCTTTGCCTTTGATCAGGGAAACTTTTTGACCCTTCTACGTGGGGGGCCCAAGGGATTTTTTACAAAAATGGCCCTGCGAGGGGCTTAAAAAATTCTTTATGGATTAAAAGAGGGGCGGAATGGAAGAACGTTTTCAAAAACCCCGGACGGGAAATTAAAAAGTTACCTGGTAAGGGCCTTCGGGCTTGAAATTGCCCGGCCGTTTTCCAAAGGAATTGGGTTAAAAGAAAATTTTCCCGGGCCCTCCTGTACACATGCGTGGTTGTGTTTCTTGACAAATTTTCGGGTTTTTTTTCCCCCGCCCTTGAATCCCCTTTAAATTTCAACTTTGCCCCAGGTCCCAGATTTTCCAAAAGGGGCCCCAACCCCCTTCTATGCCAAAACTTGGGGAATTTCCATTTTCATAGCAGCCCTACCATTTTTCCGGGTTCATCTTTCTGCCCAAAGGGCCAAACAGATGGACCCCCCGCGAAGTTTTTCTGCCCCCCCAAACATTTGGCCGCGCCCCGTGGGGTTCCGAGAAAAAACAAAGTTTCCCCTGGGGTTCCCCAAACCCTTTTAAAAAGGCAATTTTAACACTTTTTTTCCTCGCTGGTGCCCCCCCAAATAGTGGTTTTAAAACCAAGAAAAAACGAAAAATCCAAAGCTTGGCCCCCAAACCCGGCAGGGGGGAAGCCTTCTCAAAGGTAAAAATGTCCCTTTTTTTGGCCCCTTTTGGAAAAAGTGCTTCTCCGGCCCGGGAATTCCAAACAACCATTTTTTTTTCGAGGCCCGGAACGCCCCTCTTTTGGGGCCGGGGCACATACTCTCCCTAAAAAGGGGCCCAAAAGGCAGTTTACACCCCACAGCAGAAAAAACCCAAAATGCAAAAATTGCCCCTGCTGCAGCACCGGTGAATTGCCTCCCTTTGCCCCCCTTTGGTTTGCCCTCCTGTTTTCCGGTGAGCCCCGGGGATCTGCGCCCATGCGGGTGAAGCCTTTGCTGAAAACAGGGGCTTTCCCTTGAAAGCCATTTTTGCAGAGCGGTAAAGGGGAAACCTGCAGGGTCAAAATTACCAGCCCCCCCAAGTGGACCGTTGCAGAGTGGAAAATAAACTCCTGTGTTCAAGAATATATTTGGCAGCCCCATTACATTTTAATTTTTACAGACTGCCCCAAAAAATCAAAAACCCACTGACCTTCGGGGGCATGTCAAACAGTGTAAACAAATTTTAATTAAAAAAAAAAAAACCGGGAGTGCCCCCAAATTCCCCCCAAACCGGCCGAGTACCCTCCTCCACCACCTGCCCGGGGCCAAAAGAGACGCCTCCCCCACCTTTTCCGGGGGGGCCCAAGGAAGGGGCGCCTCCCATTTGCCCAACGGCCAAAAGAGGCCCCCAACCCCCTTTGTCCGGCCAGTGGCGCCTAAACCCCCACCGCCCCGGGCCCAGGGGGCCCCTTTTAACCCCCCGCCCCGGCCAGAGAGCGCCCCCCCCCAAGCCCGGCAGGAAGAGGCCCCCCAACCCTGCCCCCGGAAAGAGAGCGCCTCAATCCCCTGTCCCGGCCAGAGCCCAAACCTTTCTTTTCCCCTGTCCCAGCCAGAGACTCCCCTTCCACACCTGCCCCAGCCGGGAGACTCCCCCTCCATCCCCTGTCCCACCCAAGAGATTTGCCCCCACCCCAAACGGCCCCCCCAGATGGCTCCATAAACCCGTCCCAGCCCGGGGCCGCCCCCATAAACCATCCCAGCCAGAGGGGCGCCCCCCATCAACCGTCCCAGCCAGAGAGCGCCCCCCTTCTTTCCCGTCCCCACCCCAGAGAGCGCCTCCTATCTTCCCCCCCACCCCGGGAGGCGCCCCCATGGTGTGTCCCGGCCAGAGGCCCCTCCATTCGCTTTTCCCGGGCCCAGGGGAGCGCCCCTTCTTTCTGCCCCGGCCCACGGGAGCCCCTCCTTCGTCTGTCCGGCCAGTAGCGCCCCCAAATGGGTTTGTCCCAGCCGAGGGCCCCCCAAAAAAAACCGGGCCCCCGGCCAAAAGAGCGCCCCCTTTTTTTCTGTCCTGGCCAGGAAAACGCCCCCCCTTTTCGTCTGTCCCCGGCCCAAAGGGGGGCCCCTTTCCATCGTCTGCCCCGGGCCAGAGAGCGCTCCATCGTCTGCCCCGGGCCCAGGGGGCGCCTAAAAATTCTTTCTGCCCCGGGCCCAGAGAGCGCCTCCACCGACTGTCCGGCCAGGAGAGCGCCCTCCCACCGACTGTCCCGGCCAGGAGCGCCCTCCACCCGACGTCCCGGCCAGAGAGCGCCTCCCCCCGGGCTGCCCCACACCCAGAAAAGGCCTTCCCCCCCAAATGTCCCCCCAATGTGATCTAAACATTTTTGTCTTTTTTTTCCCCCTATAAATTGCTTTTTTCCCGCCTCCTTACATTTAAATGCTTATCCACAAACTCCCTGGGTGGGACAAAAAAATTACTAAATTCCCCCCTGCTTTTCATCCCCTCTCCCCTTTTCTGCTGCCCAACCTCTTCCTCACTTTTTAATTTCCCCTCCAAAACCAAAAAAAACCCCCGCCAAAATACGGGTCTACCCTACTCCCAAATCCCTTCCCCCTTCCTGCCCCCTTCTAGCCCCCCGGGGGACAATACCCCCCAAAAACCCCGGGCCCCCCCGGGAAAACATCCCCCCCATGGTTTTACTCCTCGAACAGACAACCAAACTACAAATTTTCCGTTAATCCTTCCCAACCCAAAATTTACCCAACCCCTCTGTCCCGTGCTCCCCCCCCCTCTCCCTGGTGCTCTTTTGGAATGGGGTCGGGGGTATGAAATTTAAATTTCCCTTACAAAACTTTATTTGGGTTAATTTCGCGAAAAACTTACTCCCCCCTTTGGGTTTTGACTAAAACCCCGGGGCAAAAACCCCTTGAAACGGGTCCCCCCCTGAGCCATTCTTTTTAAGCGGGCCTCCCGAAATTTTCCCATACCCCTCCCCCCCCCCGGTGGAAAATAAAACAAGCTTTGGAGGGGGGGTGTCGGGCCCTTTTCCTCTTTTGGGGCAACCTGCTCCTTATGCCCTGCCCCCCCCCTCTCCCTTTCCCTCCAATTTTTCCTCCCTTTGGAAAGTTGACTTGGTAGGGAAAATCTGGGGTCCCCTTTGATTTCCCCGGTGGGGGTTGTTCGGCGGCCGGCCCCTCCCCTAGCCTTTTTCTTGGGGGAATTTTTTTAGGG
This sequence comes from Phyllomedusa bahiana, assembly GCA_025379985.1. Lineage (NCBI taxonomy): Eukaryota > Metazoa > Chordata > Amphibia > Anura > Hylidae > Phyllomedusa > Phyllomedusa bahiana. The sequence goes on along the minus strand of JAODAL010079288.1, from coordinate 5,496 downwards.
TTTTTCTTTATTTCCCTTTTTTTTAGAAATACAAAATTCTTTTTGGGGAGGACTTAAATCCCCCCTCAATCAAAAACCCCCACCCCCCCCGGGTTAAACCCCTTTAACTCTCTTTTTTTTCCCCATCCTTTCCCGGGGCCCCCCCCCAAAAAAGTGGAAACAAAAAGGGACCCTTTTTCAAAAAAAAAGGGGAAACCTGGCCCATATTTTACCCCCCTTGCCCCAAATTTTTCTAGACTTTTAAAATACCCCCCCCCACCCAATTTGACCCAAAAACTCCTTACCTTTAATTTATCTAACCCAAAAACCCACCTGTTCCTCCTGATTTTTAGATCCATTTAACGCCCCAGCAGGAAATTATAAACCTTTAAAACCCCCCAAAAACTCCTCTCTTATTTTGGTTTCCCTTTTTTCCATTTTACCCCCCTAAAATTTCATTGACCCCAGACCCCGGGCCCCCACTTTAAAAAAACCCAATAAAAATCAAAAAATTTGGCCCTTGACCCCCAAGTTGCTCCCTAACACAAAACCCGGGAACCCCCCAAAATTTAAAACCGGAACAACCTGGAACAGACCCCTACCAAAAAGTGGGGCCGAAAATTCCCAAGAATTGCTGAACGCCGCTGGAAGAAATAAAACCATTGTTGTTTTTGCCTTTTACAAAACACCACTGCGGGGACTTTTTAATGTTGGGAAACTGCCTAAACCCAAAAAACCCCAAAAACTATTTCCCCCTTTTTCATATCCCTCTTTTCCCCCACAAACCAAAAGACAATTATTAAAAACCCTTTCCCAAATCTTTTCTGTCCACTCCCAACCCCCTCCCCCATCCCTACTTTAAAGCAGATGCCCTTCCCAAATTCCATTTCCCTCAAAAAGATTTAAACCACATCAGGGGAAGCTTCAGCCCGCACCCCCCCACCACCCCCCCCTACCCTTGCCCCTGCTCTTCTGCCTTAACTTGCTTCGCCACGGGTTAAACCCATGACAATCTCTTCCTCTCAAAACTTTTCCAATTTCCCAACCCCCCAAAACCTGTAGTCTTGATCCCCCCTCCACCCCAAACCTCCCCCAGACCCTAAAGTGCTTTATCACCCCGGGCCCTAACCCATTCTTCAAAAACCTTTTAAATCCCTCGGGGAATTCCTTCCCGTTTAAAAAACCCACCGCTACTATCACCCCAAAATTTTAAAAAAAAACCAAACCCTTGACCCTTTTTTCCTCTTTTCCAAAACTATCGCCCCATCTCACTCCCTTCCCTTTTTTGCTTTTCCCAAACTCCCCCAAATCCACGAAATTTTCTTAAAGCTGTCCCCCAAAACCAAACCCCAAAAAAATCTATTCTTGCCCCGTTTAAAATTTGGGTTTTTTCGACCCCCCCACCCCATACCCGAAACCGCCCAAACCCAAAGTACTAATGATTTTGTAACTGTTTAAACCCTTTTTTTGGCCACAAAACTCTTGCTCCCCCCTTTAGCCCTGCCCTTTGGGCCTTTGCCACTGTGCCCCAATTCCCCCCTCCTGTCCCAAATTCCTCTCCTCTCTCGGGCATAAAGACTTGGCCCTTTCCTGGATCCCCTCATCCCTTTCCTGATCGGGATTTCAGCGTCCTCTTTCGCTCCCCCTCCCCCAAAACCCGGGCCTCTCTCTTTTTGGTGTCCCACAAGGGTCAAGCCCTGGGTTTCCAAACAAATTTTTCTCTATTTTACACTCTTGGCTCGGGTTCAGCTCATGGGCCTCCCCCATTTGTTTTTAAATTCCCAACCTTTATGCGACGACCCCAATTTAAATTTTTCCGGGCCCAGTTTGCCCTTCTTCTACTCCCCCCGGATCCCTGATTGTTGCCCTCCCTTTTCCCCCTTCTTCCTTCTCAGCCCTCCTAAAAAAAAACGTGGGGGGGAAAAAAAAAAATTCATTTCTTTCCCCACCTTTTCCAAAACTTTACCCCGGGCCCTGATCTCTTATTAAAAGTCAAGGGGCTTCTACACTTTAAACCCGGTCCCAAAAGTCCGCTTTTCTTGGCGGGTTATAATAAGACTCCGTTTTTCCCCTTTTAAAAACCGCCCCACCCCAACCCCCTGCCTCTCCCTTTGCCGCCCCCAAACCTAAAAAAAAAACTCTTTCCCAAAACCCATTCCCCCAACCCTTAAAACCCCAAAAAATGCGGGGGCCCAAAATGCCCCTTGGGTTACTTTCCCGCCTAGACTACTGCAAAATCCTTCTCTGGGGGCCTCCCAGCTAGCACCCTCGCCCCCTCCATTCCCCTTTTAACTCTGCTGCCCATTTTATAAAACCCTTTCCTCGTTTACTCCTACCCCTCTCCCCTTTGGGAAACCCTTCACTGGTTTCCCAAATTGCCCCACCCAAAATTTCCATTTCAAAGTACAAAACCCGGGACATACAAGGGGCCTTCCCCAAAGGCCCTTCTCCCCTCCTTTTAATCTTTTCCCCAAAATTTCCAGGTATCTCCCCCCACGCAATCTCCGCTCCTAAAGGAAATTTTTCCTATGCCCCCCCCCTTTTACCCAGCCCCCTTTCCACCCCTTTCCCCAAAGACTTTCTCTTTGTTTCCCCCCAAACCCACTCGGGAACTCACAAACCTTCCCAACACTCAGACTCCCCCCCAAACTTTTCCCCAAACTTCAAAAAGTAACCTAAAAAAACCCATTTTTTCGGGCTTCCCTACATACCTTTCCACAAAAATTGTCACAATTTCCCCCCCTCATAAAATGTCTCCCCCCCCACCTCCTTTTTCCCCTTTTTCCCCCCCCTTTGGAGATTGTAAGCCCTGGGGGTAGGGCCCCTCTTCCCCTCGTCGTGCCAATTGTCATTGTTCTTTATCTTTGTCCCGTTTGACTTTTTATTTATGAAACCCCCCTCGATTGTACAGCCCCCGGAAAAGGGCCCCTTTTAAAAATAAATAAAAATAATAATAAAAAAAGGCAAAACCTCACTTGGGGTTCTTTCTAAAAGTTTTTCCTTTTGCTGAGAGGAACTATTATTGGGCCCGGGGAAATTGCGGGCCATAAAGCTGACTGGAATAATGGAAACCCCTGGAGGGGGCTCGTCCCTTCAGCATCTATACCGACCATAAAAATCTGCTGTATCTCCAACTGCCCAAAGTTAAACCCACGCCAGGCTCGTTGGTCTCTTTTTCTCCTGGTTTAATTTTCTTATTCATTTTCGCCCTGCGGAAGAAATGCAAGGCCGACGCCCTTCCCCCCGTGCTTGGGTTTTGTGACGGGGGGCAGTCCCTCCCGGCCATTATCCCTCCAAGCGGCTCATCTCTGCCGAACCAGTAGACCTACAAGTTTGGGGGCAAGACTACGCCGTCCAGCTCTTGGGAAAGAAGATTTTGTCATGGGGTCTTGCCCCGTATTGGCGGGGCCCCCGGATACAGAGGTCCTGCTCTCTCATCTCCCGATTCTATGGGGGCGAGCCTAGCCCAGGATTTTGTGAGTTCGTGGAGGCCCGCGTTTCCGTGCCCGGGAAAAAGTCCCTCGTTAAAAAACCGGCGGTTGCTCCTGCCTCACCTATCCCCCCTGTCCTTGGCCAAGTGGCCATGGATTTTTTCACGGTTCCCCCCCTGCTGGCAAAAACCGTGTCGGGGGGGGTTTCGGGCCGGTTTTTTTTAAGATGTCCCACTTTATTCTTTGCCGGGTTACCCTCTGCTTCTCCTTGCCAGTTATTTTTTCTTCATTTTTTCGGCTGCATGGGCCCCCAGCACATGTGTCGGACCGTGGCGTTCAATCTGTCTCCAGATTTGGCGCTCCCCCTCTGTAACCAACACAAATGAATTGGACTTTTCTTCGGCCTACCACCCCCCGTCCAAATGGGAGGTAGAGAGAGTAAAAAAAGACCTAGGTTTTCTACCCGTGCCACTTTGTCTCCGTCCCAGGATGATTGGTTTCCCGTTTGCCCTGGGGGCCCAGTTTTGTATAAAACATTGGACTCGGAGTTGCGGTGCTGCTCCTTTCTTTATTGTCTAAAGGGCGACATCCCCACCCACCCCCCCCCCCCTTTCTTGCCCTCGGAGGTCCCTGCTGTGGAAAGCGGTCCAGGACCTGACAGTTTTGGAGACGACCCCCTTCGCTATCCCTGGGCCCCCGCCCGCACCCAAAGGGTCAAGCCCACAAAAAGCAAGACCCCGCCCAACCTTTTCCCCTGGTGAAAGGTGAGGTTGTCGGCTAAATATATACGTTTCAAGGTTCCGAATAACTGGGTTTCCCCGGGTTTGGGGCCATTCGAGGGGGCTAAGCGATTTAACCCCCGTTCTACAAGCTCCCCCTTCCCCCCCACATGGGGTCCCGAAATCCTTCCATGTCTCCCCGCTAAAACCGGGCGTCCCCTTTAATCGCTTTTTCCGGGACTTTCTCCTCCCACTCCCCGAGGGATAAACCCCCGATGTCTTTCGGAAAGGAGATTCAAAAACATGAAGAGGTCAGAGGAAGCGGTTTTTTCTCATTGATGGAAGGGGTTCGGGGCCCGAGGAGAGGGGCCCGGGGCCAGAGAACAATAATTTTTGGATCGGGACCCTAATTAGAGATTCTCCAGGCCCGAAAGAGGGGGAGGGCCGAAAGGGGGGGGGTACTGTCACGGGTTGGGCCCGTGGGCCCCCCCCTCCCCGGGTGCGGGCACACCCGTGGGCCCGCACGAGCGGGGACCGCCGCCCGCTTGACGGGCGGGGGGGGGCTCACCCGGCCCCCCGACTCCTCCTTACTTTCCCCGGCCGCGCTCCTGTTGCGGTTCACCCTCCCGGCGCGCGCGTCCCCGAAATCTAAGGCGCGCGCGCCGGGCACTGTGAGATTTAAAGGGCCATGTAGGTAATTCTATTGCGGTCACTGCCCCCTATTTAAGCTTTCCCCCCTTTGGGGCCCTTTCCCGGATCTTTAGTGCCATTTCAGCTATTGTGAAAAACTTTTCAGCCTTTCCTGCCTTACGTGTACGTACCATTAGCTTCCTTTCCCCGACCACGCTTCTTCCGCCTCCCTGACCTAGCGCCTGTCCACGACCACGAACCTGTGCCCCCTGCCCTGACCCTTTTGCCTGTTTCCCCGACTATGACCTGCCTGACGTTTTTGCACCCGTAATCTCGGCTGTCACCGCAAACAAGTCACGTCAGGGGTAACGACCTGGTAGACTCCCCCCGCACAAGCCATCCCGCTTGGCGGCGGGCTCTGTGGAAAAAACCGGGACCTACTTAGATTCCGTTTCCCTGGCGTGGCTTCCCATCGCTTGGGTGGCCCAGTGGATCCCCCTCTCTACGGGTACGTGACATAATGTATATACACAGTGACTGCACCGCAGAATAGGAGTGCGCTCTGGGGGATAATACAGGATGTAACTCAGGGGTAATACGGATAAATAATGTATTTAAAAGTGACTGCACCACAAAAAGAGAGTGCACTCTGGAGGATAATACGGGTGTAATCAGGTCATACAGGATAAGTAATTTGTACACAGTGACTGCACCAGCGAATAGAGAGTGCAGTCTTT
>JAODAL010079287.1:0-12627 GCA_025379985.1 Phyllomedusa bahiana | reverse complement strand
TAAACCCTATGGGCCCCGACCACCCCCTTTTCCCTTTAAAACCCGGGGCCAAATGGAATTTCAAAAAAACAAAAACAACGCGGCTGTTCGTTCCCCCTCCAATCCCCCAGGGGCCCAATCCCCCTTCCAAACCCATTGCCCCCAGAGTGCCCAAAAAGCCCCAAATTCTTTCCCGGGTCCCCGCGAGCTAACGATAAACCTGAAAAAACCCGGGATTCCGGAATAAAAACCCGGGTGTGGGCCCAAAAATTTTCCTTCGGGGCCCAACCCCAAAATTCCCAAACTGCCGCTCCCCTCCGGGGGGCCCCAATTTCCCCGGGGAAAACCCTCCCAAAAACTGAAAAACCGGGAAAAACGTCACCCCAGGTTTATTCTTCCCCGGGGGAAAAAAAAAAGTGGGGGGTCCCCAATTACCCATGCTTTCCCAAACGTAGAAACGGCAATACCAAACCAAACAGGGAAAAAAAAGCCCAAACAAAAAGGCGAAAAAAAGGGGCCAAATTAGGGATTTAATTAGCCGGACCACTCCCAGGTTATCGCAGTGAAAAACCGAACCTTTTCTTTTTGAAAACGATCCCCCAAAAAATTTAAAACACCCAAAAAACCAAATGGGAAACAATTCCAACGGGCCCCAAATTCTTGCCCAAAAACCACATCTCCCACTCCTTCGGCCAGCGCCCCCCGGGGGCCACGCCCAATCCCCCGGGGCAGTAGGGCCCCAAAAACCCCAAAAAAAACCCCCCCGCTCCCCCCCCGGATCCGTGAAGATTTTGGGAGGTCCGCTTTTAATCAGCCCCCTATCCAAAAAAAATGGAGCCCTGTTAATTTGGCCAGAAAAAGCTCCCAAAGAACCCTCCCCTTCCCTTAAACCCCTTTCCCGAAAAACAAAAATTTTAAAAAAAGGGTTGGGGTTTCGGGTCCTTTTTTTTTTTTTTTTTTTTGCAAAACCCCACCCCCCGGGGGGTAGCCAAAACCCACCAACCCCCCGGGGGAAAAATACCCTCCCAAACGGCATTTTAGGGCAAGCAAAATTAAAACTTGCCCCAAAAAAAGATTCCCGGTCCCTAAGGCGCCCACCTTCTTACATACCAAAAAAACCTATCCCCTTTCCCCCCTCATATCCCCCAAATTTTTCCCTCCTTCCCGGCAAGCCGACATTCCTTTAGCACGGAGTGGGAGGGGTATTCCCAAAAAAATTAAAAATAGGAAAGTGGGCCCCTCCGTTTTTTTTGTCTGGACCCAAAGGGAAAAACCCCCAAAATTTTTCCCCCAAACCCCTTTTGATTGATCCCAAACCCACGCCCCCAAACCCCTGGGGTCCGCGGGGCCCAATGCAAAAAAAGGGTCTTTTAAAGATTAATTTGAATCCTGAGGGAAACCCCCTTGAAAATTTCCCGGACCCCCAAATTAAAAGAAGGAGCAAAATGTTTCAAAGTAAAAACATGAGAGGGAAACCCCCATCGGAAAAAATTTGGGATCTATAAAAAAGAACCCTCCAAAACACCCTAACACCGGGCACTGTCCCGGGTGAAAGGGTAACAGCCGAAAAAAAGGGGAATTCAATATCCGTTTTTTAAGCCATAAGCGCCCCCCGACCGTGAACCCAAACCCCCCCCCGCAGCCCCGGGCTTTCGAAAAAAAGGTGTAGCCCTGAGCATATTTTCGGGGGCCCAAAAAACCGGGAAAATTAAAACCGATAAACCCTTTGGGAAAACGATAAATGATGTTTTTAACTAAAATTTATTTTGGGCTCCTTCTTGGGCCCCACTACCCCTAAGGGGGAAAAACCACCGGGCCCGGGGAAACTTTTTTAAGCGAGGCAAAGGGCCCCGTTTTATCCTCCCCAATGGAACACCTCCCCCCCAATTCCCTCTGTCACCACCTCGGGGTGTAAGGGCAATTTTTTTTTTTTTGTAAAGGGGAAACCCTATGGGGGGGAGGAGGGATTCAAAAAACCCTCCCAAAAACCCCCGGGGCAAAAAAACAAAAACCGCCTTCTGACCCGGTTTTCCTTTTCTAGGAAACGGTTCCACGGGGAGTTTCACAAAGGGTCATTTTTTGGGTGAAGGCCCAAACCCCCGGGCCTTTTTCCCCCTGCGCAGCCCCGGGGAAATGCGCCATGAGAAGAAACACTGAAACATGAGCGGGACATTTTTTTAAAGCGGAGGCCCGGTACCGAAGCAACATTGGTTGTCCTAAAATTTGGGGCCACAAACCCCCCCCGCTTTGAACCCCCTTTGGGGACCCCCCTTCCCCAAAACGACCCGGCGCCCCCCCTGTCCCCAGAGCCCCCGGGGTCCCCCCTGAAAGGGGCTTTTCTAACTTTTGGGGGCCTTAAACCCTCGCCCAATTTCCATGTTCCTTAAGGTCCCATCGGATTAATGGCCTCACCGCTTTCCTCTGAAGAAACTGTTCGTCATAGCGGACCCCACGCCTGCCCCCCCGTTACCCCCTCTGCCCGCCCTCACCTTTCGAGTCCAAGTAGAAAAAATTAGGGCGAAAAAAAGAAACGGGGGATTTTTTCACCTAGGGACGCTCGCCAGTATGGAAACCTTGCAACCAAATTTCTAAAAGGTCTGCAGTTTTTAAACCCCCAAACCTACGCTTCCCCAAAACCCCTTTCCTTCTTACTCTCGCCCTTTTTCCCTTTTGCTGGGTTTAAAGGAAAGGGAAGTAAAAAAAATTTCGACAAAATTCGTTTTTCCAAAATTTTTTTTTCTTTTACCTCCTTTTTCCCAAAATGGGCGCCTAAAGGGCCCTCAAAGCGGGAGTAACCTCCCCCCAAACCCTGTCACCCAAGGGCCCAAACTTTTCCAAAGAACCCTTGTTCATTTTTTGAAAGTATACGTCACCCCCCCCCCCCAAATTTTGGGCCGACCCATCCCCCAAACCCCCAAATCACTCACCCCCGGGAAGTAAAGGAATGGGTAACCCCCGACCCCACTGCGGGAAACCAGGCTGACAGGGGGGGACATTTTCCCCGCCCGCCCCCGATGTCCCCGGCAATCGCCCCAAAATTTGGGTAAGCTCCCTGTCAACTCCTCCCGGGCGCCGCCACCCCCCCGACCACAGGAGCAAAACCCCTCCGCCGACCCCGGGCGACGTCTGCCCCAAATGGGGGAACAAAGACAAACATGGACGACAAATTCCCCCGGGATTTGGCGGGAGCTGTGATCCCGCCACCCGTGCTGACCGACCCCTTCCCCTTGTCCCCCCACGCTCCTGGTGCCGTTCGAATCCCCCTTTTGCCCCCCCGGACTCCCGCCCGCGCGATTTGGCCGGGATGGACCTCCGACCCTTTCACGCTCCCTATAAACTTTCCCCCTTTTGCCGGGGGGGAACCCCCAATTTAGTCTCCTTGCCGGGTCCCGGGCCCACCACCCACTAGGCCCGAATTTGTCCACAAACCTTTCCTCCCTTGGCCGGGAAAAAACCCATGCTGCCTCCTGACGGGGGCACCCCCGGGTTTGGCTCCACACCCTCAAGCTCCTGGGGGTCCCCCCAACCGGTTTCCTCCCCGGGGGCCCACCCCCCCGCAGCCAGGGGAAATCCCCGGGGATGCAGGAATCCAAACATGGCCCCCCCCGCACAAAGATGGCGCCCTTTTCCGCTCCTTTGGGCCCGGGGGCCCCCCGGGGTGGATTCCTCCCGGACCGCGGGCACCAACCAGGGGACCCCCGCCTTTCCTTTCCCCGGAGGGTCCTGTGACGGGCCCCGACGGCAAAACAGGGGCCCCTGGGGGTTTTCGGGCTCAAGCGTCGGGGGGGCCAGTACGACCCAAAGAGGACCCGGAAATCCCCCACCAGGGGAAAAATGGGGGCCCCGCGGGCCCCCCGGGGCCCCCCGCCCCCAAAATCCCGCCCCTTTTAAACCCCTGCTGCTAAAAGGGCCGGGCGGGCCCCGACGCTCCCCCCCTCCCGCCGCCTGACAGAGCTACCCAAAAAAACTTTTCCCCCATACCCCCGGGTAAAACAGAGAAAAGGGGGGAAAATTTATTTTTAAGTTTTAATCCTACCCCAAAACAGGGGGGGCCCCGGCGCAGGCGTGTCAGACTTTTAAAAAACCCCGGGTGCCAAACACGGGTTCTGTTCTGCCCCCCGAGCGGACTTGGCTTTAAGGGCGGGCCCCCCCAAATTTGTCCCCGGGGGCCCCGCTCCCTCCCCCCCCCAAATGACCTCCCAGCAACTTTAAGGCCCCGCCGGGGTCATGAGGGGCCCCCCCCCTAGGGCTGCGCCCCCAGGGCCGGGCCCCGAAATTTTTCCCCAACTTCACTTAAGTCGATACCGCAGATGGCCCAATCTATGCTGCTTTTAAATTTATTCCCTTTTTTTTTTTTAAATTTTGGGGGGTAAAAATTTAGACGGTGCCCCCCCGCCTAGGGATTTTCAATTCTCTTGAACTTTTTGGTTTTGCAAGAAAACCCAACCGGGAAAACCCCCGTGCGGCCCTTAAGGGAGAAGTTAAAACCCAGTTTTTCCACGGGCCCCTTTTAAACCCCCTTCACCCCTTTTGGGCCGGGACCCCTAGGGTCCAGGTTTTTTGGGGGGTTCACGCCCCGGGAAAGTATGGGATACGCCCAGGGGGTTTTCGCGGAATTTTAAGGGGCGAGTTCGGCGTTTCGGGGCGGGGTGTCAAGCTTTTTATTACAACTGACACCCCCGCACGCCCCGGCCCCCGGGCCCCCGGGATCGCCCCGGGGGGGGGGGGGCCCGGAAACCCCCTTAATTATCGGGGCCCCCCCCAAATGGGTCCCCAATTTAAATTTAAGAGAGCCCGGGGGAGGAGATCGTCCTCCTGGGTCTCTGTCGGTGGAAAGCAGGGGCCAACGGATCGGACAAACCGTGCAGCCCCTTTGCCTCCCTACAAAAACCCCATGGGGGGAAAGAGAATGCCTTCCGGGGTTTTTGTCTGTGACGTCACACCCCCCCTAGCCGTCCCCTGTGGGCATGACCCCGGCATGGGGGACGGGACATTTTACCATAGGAACCATTTCCATAGCAAAAAGGGCTATAAAAATAAATTCCAAATTAAATTGGAGATCTAAAGATCTTTTCATTCAAATCCCCTATGGGGAAAAAGTAAAAAAAAATAACTTTGAAAAAAGAAAAAAAAAAAAAGGTGAAAAAAAATGAAAAAACAAAAACACAAAAAAAAATAAAAATACGTAACCCCCCTTTTTTTCCCCCTTTAAACAAAGGGCCAATCCCCCAAAAAAATGATCAAAAATAAATAAATTTTAAAAAATATTTTTTATCGCCGGGGTGCGGTAAAGACCTCCCCTATAAATCTGTCATTTTAATTAACCCGAACGGTGAACGCGGGGGGGGGGAAAAAAAAAACCCCAAAAAAAACAATCCCCAAAAATTAAGATTATTGTTCATCCCCCGACACATAAATGGAAAAAAAAAGCGTTTCAAAAACTCGTTAGAAAAAAACGCCAAAGTTGTACCAATTTTAAAAAGCAGTTCATCCCGCCAAAAAAAAAAGTCCCCATAAAAGCCTGTATTTCGGAAAAAAAAAGAAAATTTTACCTCAAAAAGATTCGATGCAAAAAAAAAATTGTTTTACACACTAAAAAAAAAAAATTTTTCCTTTTTTTTTTTTTGTGCTTAAGGGGTTACAAAAAAACTAATTAAAAAAATAGGGTATCGGCATAAAATTTGTAGCGACCCAAAAGAGTAAAGGTTTTAAATTACCCGGATACTGCCATGGTGAGCCCTTTTTTAAAAAAAAAATAAAAAACCCCTTCAGGTTTTCCAAATAATTTTCCCTTCCAAAACCCCCTTTTGGGCCCCCAAAAAATTGGAAAATTTTAAAAGCGAACAAAAAGGGCCCTTTACCCCCCCCAAAAAGATGGCAATAAAAAAAACGTTTAATCTCTTGGGAAAAAACAAGTCCCTACACAGCTTTCCCAAAACACAAAAAAATTTTTAAAAATTATTTGGCCCCAGGGGGCTTTTTGGCGATTGGGAAAAACTATTTTCCCCGGGTTTTTAAAAATTGTTTTTTATTGTATAAAAGCGTTTAAAAAAAACCAAAAAAAAAATACAAATTTGGGTTTTCGGTGGGAAACGTTTGACCCTGGGAAAAGGGCCCACCTTTTCATATATACCGAAAAGTGGGCGCGTATAAAAAATAAAAAAAAAAACACTTTCCAAAAAAAATTTCTGTTTTTTTGTTCAAACATCTCACAAAAAAACCTTTAAAAAAAAGTGAAAAAATAGCATCAATGCAAACCCCCATAATGGTACCAAAAAAAACTTCAAAATCATCCCGCAAAAAAACAAGCCCATACCCCGCCTTTCAAACGCAAAATAAAAAAATTAAAGGCTGCCCGAAATTTGGAAAAACATAAAAAAAAGCAAATTTTTTTATAGACGTATTTTCAACCGTGTTAAAAATTAATAAAACAAAAAAAAAAAATTAAAAAATAAAAAATTCTATATCTTTTAATTGTACCGACCCCCCTAGTAAAGTTTTTTTACATCATTTACACTGCACGGCCCAATGCTGGTAAAAAAATTTTAAAAATTTAAAAAACAATGAAAACCCAAAATGGTTTTTCCCCCCCATTTTTTATTGCCCAAAAGCTAAAAAAAAAAAATATGGAACACCCGTTCATCCAAAAAAGCACAGTACAAACCCCAAAAATGAGATCCCGATGGGGGTTTGGTCCCAAAAAAGGGGGGATTCTGGGAAAGGGTTTGTGTTCTGCTACTTTTGGGGGCTTTGCAAAAAGCGACATGGGCCCCCCCCAAAAATCGCGGTTTAAAAAACCAAATAGGGCTCCCCTTTCCCTTTTTAAAAAGCCCCCCCTATGGCCCTAAAAAGCCCTTTTACCCCCCAAAATGTAGGGAAATTTCCGAACTTGGAAAAAAAAATTGGCTTAAACAAAGTTTTATTTTTTTTTTCCCCCGGTTATTCCTTGTTTAAATGAAACATTTTAAGGCCAAAAATTGCAAAAATTTTTTGGGAAAAAAATTTTTTTTTTAATTTTTTACCCGCCCAAAGCTAAAAAAAATTTTTTGAATCACGTGTGGGGTTTTATATATCAAAAACCCCCCCTGGATTTTATTCCTTAAGGGGGGTAGTTTTCCAATATGGGGGTCTATTTTGGGGTGTTTAAATTTAAATTTTAGCACCTTAGGGTTTTCCCCCAAAAAAACCCAAAAAGGCGCCTAAAATTTAAAAACGTATTGAAAATGAACCCTAGGGTATTGTAGGTGCTCCCCCCTTTTTCTGGGGGTTTTTGGGGACCAAATAATGCCAAAATAGGGGCCACAAATGGGATATCCTAAAAAACGGCAAGGGGAATGGGGGAATTTTATATTAAGTTGCCCCCTTTACCTAAAATTTACTTTACCAATTTTTCCCAATTGGGAATTTAAAAGGGATTAAAAAATTGAAAATCTTTCAAAAAAAAGTGGGGAAAATTTTTAAAAATTTTTTCCTTTCCCCTTTGCTTTTTAATTTTACTTTTTTGAAAATTATCTTTAAGGGTTTTTTCAAACCCTTCCCTTTTAAATTATTTGGTTTTAAAAAAAGGGGTTAAGGGGTTCTTAAATTTTAGATGGGGTCATTTATGGGGGGAAAACTAACCCTGCAGGGCCCCCCAAAAAGCCAAAGTCGAACTGGAGTGGTTCCCCAAAAAAATGTATTTTGCAAATTTTCTTGAAAAAATTTTAGAAATTACTACTAAAAATTTTAAAACCCCCCCAATTTTCGTTAAAAAAAAAAAAAAACATTTAAAAAATGATGCCAACCTTTTAGTGGACATATGGTAAATTTTTATTTTTAAAATTTTTTGTGGGTTTTAAAAATTTTTCTTTTCTTGCACGCAGAAATTTTTAACCCTTCCCAAAATTTGCAAATTTTTTTTAAATTTTCATGAAATTTTGTATATTTTTCACACACAAACAAGGGTTGTATGGATAAAAATTTCTTACTAAAATTAAAAACCAATGTGTCACGAGGGAAAAAAAACTCTGAAACAAATGGCTGGTAAAAGGTTTTCAAAAATTTTATTCTCCCCAAAAAAGTGAAATATGCCCCGAATTTTAAAAAAAAGAGCTGGTCGGAAGGTCAAAACAGGGGGTGGGTCCTTAAGGGGGTTTTAAAGGGGGTTTTTCCACGATGTAATGTTAGTTTTGGGATCCTCCAAAATAGGGTTTTAATCCAATTTTTTTTAAATATATGTGGGTTACAAAAAATGAAGCCTTGAGAGCAAAAGCTTTCTTTTTCAAGCCCTTAGTTTACTTAAAAGTTTGATTAAAAGGACCAGGGGGAGTGAAAAAGGAAACTGACAGGGCCGCGCTTGGGGTTTTTCGGGATTTCTTTTTGTGTCAGGGAAAATGAAAAGAGCTTTCCCAAGGGGGCGGGTTAGAAAAATGCAGTGTATGGGGGCTTTAGGCCAGTGTTTTTCAACTCCAGGCCTCAAGACCCCACCAAAAAGGTCAGGGTTTTTAGGGTCCCCTCAGAATGCAATGACAAAAAAGATATCACCCTTTTGCATTACAGAGGAAATCCTGAAAACTTGACCTGTTGGTGGGTCTTGAGGAATGGAGTTTTTGGGAAAAAACTGGGTTTAGGCTGTAAAGAAAAATTTCCCCTGGTTTTTTTAAATTTTTTTATTTTAGTGAACATTGCAGACCGCTCCCTTACTTCCCCTTGTGCTTTCCCCGCTCCACCCCCTTCCTCTTCCCCCCTCAGTGTTTTTGATTTTTCTTATATTTTTTTCCTGAGCCGATAAGAGGAAAACAAATCCCCTTCGTGGCAAAAACCCCCTTAAAAGGCCCCTTTGGGGTTTTAAAAGGTGTCCACTTGCGAAGGTTCCGGCCCCTCACTTTCCCGGGATGTTTTTCCCCAAAAACCCAAAACGCACCATGTGTTAATACCCGTAGGATATTTTTAGGTTCAAATTTGTTTTGCGGGGGTAATGGAAAAAAGGGGGCCCCCTTGGGAAAATGAATATGCTCCTAACCTCCCCGTTAAACCCGTTTTGTCCCGGCCGGTTTTTAAAGGGGTTTTACGTTTGAAACTGGGGTTTGTGCTCTTTTAAACTTAATTCTATGAGATTTAATTTGGGAAAACCAGGGGCTCTCCTCTCAGCGGCTGTCCTCTCCTCTCAAAGGGAGGCGGTTTTCTCTCCTCCCCAGCGTAATGTCTTTTCCCCCTCAGCCAAAATGTGGGCTCTCCTGTCCCGGAGATTTTCCCCTCCCCTCGCAGTAGTGTCCCCTCCTCTCAGCAGTATGTCTCTCCCCTCAGCAGGCGTGTTTTCTCCAGCTCAGAGGGGGGGTAACCCAGAGTGTGCCCGGGGAGCCAATCACAGTGCAAGGGGGGAAAGTTTTATTTTTTCCTGGATTTGATGGGGGCGTTTTCCCAAAAAAGGGTTTAATTTTAAATGTCCCGCCAGCCAATAAAATGTAGGGGGCGTGGGCCAGGGCGGAATCATCCCAGGGGCTTTTTCCCGATAGCAGCAGCAGGGAAAAAAAAAACAATGCACAGAAAAGGCTCATTTTTGGGTTAAAAGTGATTAGGTAATGCAAACTCAATTACAAAAAATCTTATTTTTTCTGTCCCCCCTAAACTGAGGGAAAAATCTTTGTAGCGAGAAAACCCCTTTTTCCCCCTTAAAACCCCCGGGCCCGAAAAAAATAGTTAATTTTCCAGAAAAATTTTTTTTTGTTTTTTCCCCTTGGTTTAAAAGTTTGTAAAATTTTTTTTTTTTTTTTCAATTACGCAGTTTGATGAGGGCCCCGTTTTATTCGAGACGATTTGTACTTTATGGTGGAATATTTAAGCTCAAGGGTTTAATTACCCCGAAATTTTTTTTTTAAATGTTTTTAATTTTTTTTTTTTTCCCAAATTTACATTTCCACTTAATAACTTGTTAATTAATTTACCGGTTATTACGGGGCATGTGGATACCTTAAAATATGAAAGGGGATTTTAGAGTGTTTAAAAATGCCCAAAAATTTTTTTTATTTAAATAAATTTTTTATTCTTTTTTTCACTTTTTAAAGTTTTTTTTTTCCCATTTTTTTTTTTTAAATTTCCCCTGAAAGGGAGAACTGTTTTTTAAAAAAATTTTATTTTTTTCACTTAGTAATGTTTTACAAAAAATTCCTTTTTATGCTAATACATTTTTAATCTGTGTCAGTTTGCCCTGGTCACTGGCCCTTTTTACAAAAGAAAAAGCCCTGGGGGCTTCTCTAAAATTCCCCCGGGAGGGGCTGGGCAAGCCGTTCCCCGGGCCCCTGTCGGTTCACCGGGTGAACCCAATTTTTAAACCCGCAGAGCAAGGGGAAAAACCCTTTTTATTGCGCTGGGGTAAACAATCCCCCACAATCAAAAAAGGGTTCAAAACACCGGGGGGGCGGAGGTTTCCCCCGCTTTCCCCGGGGGTCGCAGGAGATGCCCCGGGATCAGGGGTGTTAGTACAGCCCTGTTTCCCCCAAATGCCTCCGATGTCTTTCAGCGACGTCAAAAAAACTTTTTCTGTAACGAATAACCTGCACCCTTTTACGACAAAAAAACGGGGGTTGGGGAAATAGGTGGGCTTAAATTTTATAGAGCCCCAAACCTATTTGTGGCAGATGCTGTGTAAAAATTACTGCCGGCACCCGCCCCTTTTGCAGCCCGGGGATCGGGAAAAAAGCTCCGATTTTCAACCATTTAAAAAAATTTTAGATGCCACCAAAAAAATGAAGAAGTTGGGGCCCCAATCCCCGCAGCATTAAAACAAACCCCCCAACCGCCCAAAACAACCATGGGGGGGGCCCCTTTTGAACCCCGCAAGCCCGAGTGGGTCCCGTTGAAAATTTAAAACAAAAACATACTAACATATTAACCAATAAAAAATTTTTATTATTTTTTTCGCATGGTGAACAGCCTTTAAAAAAATACCCCAAAAAAAAAAAATTTACAGATTTTTTTTTTTTGGGGGGAATTTCCCGCCCCCAGAAAAAAAAAAAAATAAAAAAGGGAAAAAAAAGTCCCCCCCCCCCCACCCTGAAAGGCCTCAAAAAAGGAACGTAAAGAATTTTCTTTCAAAAATGTTTTTAATTTTTTTTTTAAAGTAATAAAACATAACAACCCGCAGAGTAATGATAACATGTCATTTGTTTTACTCTGTAAAAACGCTCACTCCCCACCACCTCGCTGCCCCAAAGAAGGGCATGGTTTTGTTTTTTGTTTTCAGTTCCACCTCACAAAGAATTTTTTGGGGCTCCCCAGTACATTATATGGTGCATCAAACTGTATCATTACAAAATGTAACTTGTCCTAATGCCCTAATGTGGCTAAGCTGACGTTAAAATAAAACAGTTATGGCTCTTGGAAGGCAGGCGTAAAAAAAAAAAACCCTAAAAAACAGAAATGAAAAACCAAAAATGGGTCAGTGTTACAGGCTTGGGTTTGCTGTGCAGAATGATATAGAGTTGTAGTGGAAAGAGATTTCACAGAATTTGTAACCTTTTATGTTTATATTTAAAGCCAGTCTCATTTTGGGCACAGGAGTTCAGTAGGGAGTCTTGCCCATTGATTAACAGCTTTCTCTGTATGTACACATATATATATATATGGATGGCTGTCAATCATTTTAGGACCGCCCACTGGACTCCTTAGCCAAAGATGAGCAGGGATTTAAATTTGAACAAACGGCAGAATGTTATAATTGTTTTTAGAAATGTACAAGCTGCCCCCCCCCCCAGTGATGCCCTAGACCCCTTTACCCCATCTACCCTACATTTGACCCTGTTGTCCCCTTTATTTTTTGTTATTTCTAGTTACACCATGGTATTATATATCTTAATAATATTTTGTAAGACCCCAAATTACAAATGGGAGACAAAAAGAATTTAATATAAAGCCTAATTCTAGCACAAAAAACTTCACATCATTTGGCTAAGCTTTTCCTATCTACGTTCCATCCATAAGTCGTGTTTTGTTCTGTGTACTTTAAAGAAATGTTTCAATTTTTTTAAAATTTAAAGGAAAATTGGGGCAAAATAGAAAAAGGCATACTTACCTCCCGCTCCCCCCGTGCTGGCGTTCTATAGGCCCCCAGATTCCGCTCTCCTTCACCTCCTGTGCTGCATTCATCCATTAATAGAGGCTCACGTTTCCATAGTGATGAATGAAGCTCAAGTGTCTGCTGTTTTATTGCAAAGCCGCACAGGAAGTTTAGGGCCCCAGAACCCAGAGTGCTACTAAACAGAGTGGCAAGGGATCGGGTGGGCAATACACTTTTTCCTCTCAACCTGGCCCCAGTTAGCGTTAATTTTTTTTTTTTTAAACTGAAACACTCCTTGAAAGACTTTTTTTTCTTTTTGTCTAAATAGTGGGAGCAAAAGACCACTGCTGTGACTTTTAGATTACTTTTATTCTCTCTGATGTGGTTCCCTAATGCAACCTGTATTTCCCCCTGATGCCCCTGGATTTGTAGAGTAGATAAAGCAGAGGGCTCATCACACTGTACTTGCTCAGCTCTGAGTCCTAAACTTTGGACATTAGGGGGGACATGTTATGAACGGGGCTGTGCAGTTTTCTAAATGTACTTTGAGCCAAAAAAGAATGTAGAACAGGTGCTCTCCAAATTTTGGCACCAAAGTCCCTTAGGAAGGCGGC
>JAODAL010079286.1:0-12627 GCA_025379985.1 Phyllomedusa bahiana | reverse complement strand
TTTTTGTTTTTTTATTTTTTGTATTCAAAAAATTATTTACTTTTTAAACGTGATTGGGTAGTGGTTATCGCAGCAGCACCTGGACTTTCCTGGTTGCTTCAATATTGCACATAATCTTTTTTCCTCATGATGCCATCTAATTTGTGAAATGCACCAGTCCCTCCAGCAGGAAAACAACCTTACAACATGATGCTGCTGCACCCGTGTTTCATGGTTGGGATGGTATTCTTAGGCTTCCAAGCTTCTCCCTTCTTCCTCCAAACATAACAATGATCATTATGGCCAAACAGTTTAATTTTAGTTTTGTCGGACCACAGGACATGTCTTCAAAATGTAGGTCTTTGTTCCTGAGTGCATTTGTAAACAATTTGTCTTTTATTTGTTTCTTTTGGAGTAAAGGCTTCTTCCTGGCAGAGTGGCCTTTCAGCCCATGTTGATACAGTACTCGTTTCACTGTGGGTTTAATGACACAATCTTCCCAAACCTTCCGCCAGCATCTCAGGGAGGTCTTTTCCTTTAGTTTTTTGGGTTGCCACATGTTTGGACCAAAACACGTTAATCTCTGAGACACAATCCCTTCCCCTTTCCCTGAGGGGTATGATGGCTGGACATTCCATCTTGTTTGTCCTTTTTGTGTAATTGTTTGTACAGATGAACGAGGCAACTTCAGGTATCTGAAAATTGTACCCAAAGATGATCCAGACTTGTGCAAGTCTACAATTCTCTTCCTGATGTCTTGGCTGATTTCTTTAGAGTTTCCCATGATGTAACACACTGAAGAAGTGTGTTTCTGGTGTGAATTAAAATACATCCACAGTTGTGTCTCTAATTAACTCATATGTTGCCACTAAAACTTTCAGAAGCTTCCAAAGACATGACATCATCATATGGGCTGTCCCAAATTGTTTAAAGTTATAATAGTCTCTCATTATTCTGGTATTTGGCAAATATAAATAATTTTGGTAATCCCAATTGACCTTAAACGGGTAAGGTTTATTCCTATTTCATGTCAGATATGTTTAGTTTTATATAGTGCATGTAGACTTCTGGTTTCAACTGATGTATAGGCTACATACATTTTTTTATAAAAATATATTTTTACATACGCTATATAAAATATGTGCCTTTTTATATTATATATATATACAAATTTTTTTTTAAGTCCTCGGCTTACACCGTTCCAATTTACATCTGTCCTCTAGTTACAAGCGTAGAGCTATGGGGCATCATGGGACTTGTAGTCCCATGTGCCACAGCGGATAGTAGTTTCGAAAGTTCAATGTCTTAGTACATAAAAAATTATATACATATTGAATATCGCTGTAATTGTATCGACCTGCTGACTAAATCTAGAATGTCATTTACAACATACGGTGACTGATGTAAAAAATAAAAATAAACAACACTACCAGGCTTGCTGTATTCTGTTCAAAACACCTCACAAAAACCATGATAAAAAGCGATCAAATCATCATATGAACCCCATAATGGTACCAATTAAAACATCAACTCATCCCACAAAAACAAGCCCTTTTACAGAAAAATAAAAAAGTAATGGCTATCAGATTATGGGGACATAAAAACACAATTGCTTATAAACCGACACATATAGTAAATTTATTCTATCATTTATAATGCACGGCCAACGCTGTAAAAAAAAAAACAATGGCAGAACTGCACTTTCCCCCCCTTTTTTATGGCCCAATGCTAAAAAAACTGTGAAACTATGCAACCAAATTGCACAATGTACCCCTAGATGAGATTCCTCAGGTGTGCTGAATCTAAAATGAGGTGACTTCTAGAAGGTTTCACCCGTTCTAATAGTTTATGGGGGCTTTGTAAATGCGACATGGCACATACCATAATCTGTGTTCCAAAAGCCACTCTTGCAGAATTTTTTTTTAAAATGGCAAATTTTTCAAAATGTTCACTATTAGTGATGAGCGATTACGTTGACTATCGTCATCGGGCGGTCGATACGGCATTTTTCTAAGATATCCGAGAGCGATAATAGTTATGCGATCCCCTTTAAAAGTCTATGGGAAAGGGGAAAAAACACCTTCATTCTTACCCAAACAGGGATGGAGAAGCTGGTTTAACCATCCAAAAAAGAAACTGTTACGTGCTACATTTAGGCAACACACTTAGGTTATAAAGACAGAAAAAAAATAAAGCCCTTCTACCTGTCTTGCACCACAGAGCCCCTTAAATGCATGCCCCAAAAATTTTAAAAAAGTGCCAGGGGCAGTATGATTTAAAACCATCATTTTACTTAAAATGGACATTGAATACCCCGTCCGGGAAAGGCACCCAAAGAGCCCCAAACCTGATGACCCAGATTAAAAAAGTCCCGGAAAAAGGATCTTTAACCCCCATTTTATTTTTGAATGGAATTGACTATACTGTCCTGGCCCGCAGTATGCCATTAAACCCTGTTGACCCCAAATTTAAAAAGTGCCGGGAAAAAGGGTCTTTGAACACCCATTTTATTTGAACTGGAAAATTTAATTATCTGCCCTGTACCGCAGTATGACCTTAAACCTGTCTGCCCCACAGATTAAAAAAGGTAGGAAAAGGAGTTTTAACCACCTTTTTAGTTAAAACTGGAATTGATTACCTGCCTGGACCGCGTATGACAAAAAAACCCTGTCTGACCCACCAAATTAAAAAGTGCGGGAAAAGGAGTCTTTAAACCCCACCATTTTTTTGAATGGAATTAATATATCTTCCTGTACCGAGAATGCTTTAAAACCCCGTCTGACCACGTTTTTAAAAAAGTCCGGAATAGGGTCTTTCAACCCCATTTTGTTTCATGGAACTTGATATCCCTGTCCTGGGCCACAGATGACCCCCAAACTGCATGACCCCACATTTAAAAAGTCCCGGAAAAAGGGTTTTCGCCCCCTTTTAAATTTCACTGGACATAGCTACCCCGTTTTTGGGCCACAGCATGACCCTAAACCTGTTTGACCCACAGATCAAAAAAGGGGGACTATGCTAATTTTTTTACAGGACCTCTTTTTGTATTTTTTTTGGGTAACTGACATTTGTTTACAGAATTAATTTAGGGAATTTTTATTTATAGTTTTAATTATTATCTTTTTGTTTTTTTTAAAGTGTGTAACATACAAAATACACCCCCCCTGTTTTTTTAAAAAGGTATTTTTTACACGTGTAGATGTGTTAATTCGTCCCGCCACCCTATAAGTAATAAAATGCCCAAATCACCCCCAAAACACTTCTTATTTGAAAAAAAATTTTCCCCTCTGGCATCTGGAGTGATTCAGCCAATCAATCATGGTTTCATTTTTTCTCAATCCTTCCTCGTGGATTAGGGACAGACTCCCCTGGAGATCAAAGCGACCCCTTTGTGACCCCAGCCCAAAAAATTTTTAACCCTTCAAATTGGCAATTTGTGCCAGCCGGGCCCCCTTTTTGACACTACTTACCACGAAATACCTTTTTCAAAATTGATTTTTTAGAGAAATTTTTAGAGAAGTCTCCTGATTCCCCCAAAGGTGAGAGCCAGTGCTGCCGTAGCCATTGTTAACAGGGAGGTCAGTGCCCAGATTAAGGGGGTGCGGGGGAGAGCCCCAGGCTAGGTTGTCATCTTTAACACGCAGGTTCAGCAGCAGGGCCGGGGTTACAGTGGGTGCGGTGAGGCCAGGCTGGGCCCGTCATTATTAAACGGTAAAAATCCCCTTATGAGCGCAACAAAAAAACGTGTGCTAAAGCAGAGTGGGGAAATGTGGGGTAAGACCTCCCCCTTTCCCTCGTACCATCAAGACGGGTAGCGCTTCCCCCTCCGTATGAGTGGGCCCAATTTGGCTTCATTTGGAAATATGGGGGTTTAAGTCTGTTCCCCCCGGTGCCCTTTTTTTGGTTTTCTTTTTTTTTTCCAAGTGCTGGGGGGAAAAAATTGCCCTGTACTTTGTTCTTGTCCGTGCCCCTTTTCTCATGTCCTCGGGTCAAGTTTTTGTACTCCTTGTACAATTCAGGGGAATTTTTTTACAGTATTTTGTAATGCAAGTTTTTTTTAGTTTAATTCTAGAAAAAACTTTTTTAAAATAGGATGGACCCCACCTGTCTTTGTTTCTTTTTTTAAATTGTTTTAAAGGGTTGTCTAAAATACAGGGATGATGCTATGAAAAAGATTTGCAAAAAAAAGTTTTTTGCAATTGTGTACTTTAAACAGTGTCTACCTTTTGTTTCGACAGACCTCACCCTTGAGCCTTTTGACAATTGTGAAGAAAAATGTTTTTAAAAAACAAATTTTTTTAATAGGACCTGTATTAAAAGCTGCAGTCACAGCAAAATCCCCCCAAAAATTCAAAAACCGCCCCATGAGCCATTTTTGAAAAATTTTGTGAAGAAAAAATGTCTTTTTAGAAACAATTTTTTTTTTAATAGGCCGTAGTTTAGTGTTTCACAGCAAAATCCCCCCAAAAAATTCAAAGATGACCTTGGCCATTTGGACAATTGTGAGAAAACATTTTTCGTTGAAACAACTTTTTTTTAAAAAATAGGACCGTAATATAGTTTGCTGCACAGCCAAATCCCCCCCAAAATTAAAAACAGCCCCTTAGCCATTTTTTCAATTGGAAGAAAATGCGTTAGAAAAACTTTTTTTTAAAAAGACCTGTGTATACTGCTGTCACCGCAAAATGCCCCCAAAAATTAAAAAGCATCCCCTTTAGCCACTTTGGCCAATTGTGAAGAATAAATGTCTGTTAGAAAAAAAAATTTTTTTTTATAATAGGTGTAGTATAGCTGCATGTCACAGCAAATCCCCCAAAAATTAAAAAAATGATCCTTGAGACTTTTGAATTTGTTAGGAGCAAATGTCTGTTAGAAACAATTTTTTTTTTAGAAAGGCCCTTTTGTTTGCTGCATTTAAAAGTAGATGACCCAAAAAATTATAAAAATGACTTTCCCCATGTTAAAAAATTGTGAGGGAGAAATGCCACTTAAAACCCAATTTTCTGTTCCAAAGGCCCATGATTATTGGTATCTCACGAAATGCCCTCAAAACCATTGACAATGCGAAACTTTAAAGATAAAGTGATAAAGGAATACGGTGTTGTCAAAAAATTTTGCTGTCTTTTAAGTCTATCACAGCAAAACCAGCAAAAGAATGTTGGAAAAGAGAGAAAAAATTGAGAAAGAATGATTTTTTAAAAAAAATTTTTTAAAGAGGCCCATTTCTTTTTTGAAGGGGAAATTAAAGTAGCCCGGAACTAATCGTGACCTCGGAAATTTGGGGGACAAATCATCAGAGCCATGCCTGATTCATTTGATAAAAGTCAAACGATAACATTATCTGTGGAAGCGGATGCGTTTGTCTGTAATGATCCCCCAGCGTGTGAAGGTCCGCTTAGATATGCGTAGCTGCTGGGAGGAAAAACCCCCCCCCCCCCCCCCTCTATGGCGTGGAAAGCGAGTGGGGCCTTGCCCTTTTTGGATACCCAAAAGTCTATTGGGCCCGGAAAAAATAAAAAAAATCGGTGTTTCGTGACCTGATCTTAAAGTGGTCTCTGTGTGTTTGAGTGTGCCCTGCTTTGCATCTTTTGGTGGGGTGGTAAAATAAAGTTGCAGGGGTACCATTGGCTTTGCCCCCCTCCCCTGTGCTGCGTCGGCTATTTGGTACTCTACTGTTTTTCACGTCGTGTGTTGTTCCCCCCGGACATTTGGGGAAACGTGAAGAGACGCAAAGTGTCTCCAGTTGATCATCAGCAAGGTCCCATTTCCTGCATTTTATCCTTTTTGGGGTGGGTGGAAGGGAAAAAGTGCGGGTTTTTGTTTTGTATCGGGGACCCAGGAGGGTGGCACCCAGAAATTGTTGTTTTTTTTGTGCCTTAATGCGGGATCAGTTGGAGAAAATGGAGACCAAGCACTCATTGGGATGGAGCCTTGTTTCCCAAGCCTTGGGTCGAGGGGCACTAGCAAATGATCTTCCTCACTTCCTCCTCCGCCTCAAATTCGCGCAACCTCTTTCCAAGGGGGGACGTCGGTAACGTCGGTTGTCTAGAAATACCTCTCCCTCCCCCGTTTTCCCCCGGCACAGCTTAAAACACGCCCTGACTTGCCGGGGGATGCACCCGAGGTGATGCCCCGCCTTGCACTAGCCCTGGACCCCGAACCACTGCCAAATGAAGACCATAAAATTGTGAAACTGTCGGGCCTTGTGGTTTGAGGAGGAAAGGCTCGTGTCCGATCTGTGTCATCTCCTCCTCCGTCGCTGGCGGGACCTGTTGTTTCAGAGTGTCCAAGATCGTTCCGAATAAGATCCCAAAAAATGTCTGTGGCAAGGGCTTTGTCCGCCTGACCTTTTGGTTGTTTTTTAAAAACGGCAAAGTGGTGCAGAGCTCTTTCACCCCTCCATCTCGGGGGCTCAAAAAACCCGAGGTCCGCACCGTGCTTTCAGGCCCTGTTCCTTCGTACTGCGTAATGGCATTGCGCGGCTGCCACAATCGTGGAGAGTGGAGGGTGGAAAATTTCCCCGTGTTGCCACGTCAAAAAATGAGCGGTTGAGGGGAGGCGGCTGAGTGCAAAGAGCCAGGCGGGGAAAGGGGCGAACGGCGAAATGCGAACTTAGATTCGGCCTTCTCAGCAGGAATCCCGACCCCGGGAGCCCTTTTGAAAATTTCTGGACGACAAGGTTCAGACATGTGCCAGGCAAGGATGTGTTCAGCCCACCGTCTTAAGGGGGCTAGCAGATTTCGCCCGTTTCGCACACCCCCTTGCTGGCACAAGGTTTTGCACCCCGCCCCGCGTCGGTATGTTTCGGAGAGCCGTCCACAGCTCCCGACCCGTGTGTGGAGGTCTCCAGACGATTAAATTTTAACACGCCTGGTTTCTCTGGGGGCCCCGATGCCCCCAAGGACCTTGGGGGGGAAAAAACCTGCACCATCCTGGGTTTTTAAGAGCTTCGCCGAGCCTGAGGCCCCGTACCCCAGAGGGCATCCACCCCGCTCAAACCAGTGAGCGTACGGATTAGCGCCTTGGCCGTGTTACTAGTCCCTGTGGGTGGTCGATGGACTTTTTCGGCCCAGAGCGACAACGCGCTTGAAATTTTAAATGACCGTGGCGGGCCAGGGCAGGGACGGTTTTGGCAAAAGAAATGCCTCTCGGCATCTGGTATTTGGGGGGGCAAGGGCCATAGTGGCGGAACCCCTCTGTGTCCACCGACGGAAGGCAACATTTCCGGCCAAAGCGGGGAAAGCCGACATTCAGGCTTTTGGGTTTGGGGTGGTTTGGGTTAAAATGTTTCTTCTGTCCCAAACCCGGAAGACAGAAGGCTGGTGCTGACTGGCCCCCTGTACGGCGGAGGGCGAAATGGCGGAAGGGAAGGGGTTGGATGGGTTCTGGTGGTGCTGGTGGTACTGGGCGCGGTGGAGGTGAAACGGGGCTGATCCCTGATCATGATCTAAGAGCATGGGCAGTGGGAATGCTGGTGGTGGCGGAGGGGAGGAGGGGAGCCCCGGTGTGACGGGTTTGGGGGCCGGGTCCCGGGTTTGGCCTTTTTTTGGCCAAGGTTGCCTCCCTTTAACTATGGGATTCGGCAGTGACTAGACTGTTGGTGGTGGTTAACACCCAAAAGGGTTTTGCCCCTACTTTTGCGTTTACGGGAAAGGCGGGGTTTTGACATCGGGGTGAAACAGGGGGGCTTGCTCAAAGAGGCCCGGGGTTGGAGGGCTGGACCCTTTTTTACGGGGATAAGCGAGGAAACGGGGTTTCCCCTGACCGTGGTGGCGGGGAATATATCAGCGGACTTTTGGACCCCTCCCCCTTTTTGAGGCGGGACCCGTATGACACTACCCCATGTCTTCCCCCCTGTCCAATGATGAAGCGCTCGCAAGCAAATTTGCTGAAAAGCCAGTTTGGATCCGCAATGTCGCATCTCATCATCAACCGGTGACTTGTCGTCCTGCTTCTGCATCCGGAGCTGGGGTACAAAACAAGGGGACGAGGCGTTGCCGACCCCCGGGATTTTTTCCCATTGCCCGGGTTCCCTTTTCCCCTTTGATGGCTCAGTAATGGCGTCAGAGCAGAGAAATCATCCTCTTTGGCTCTTGATCTTTTAACATGCCTTTGACCCCCCCGCATTTTGTCATCAAAAAGGGTTTTGAAATGGTTATCCCCCAGTGGTGGGTACCGAGTTGACATTTGGGCTGCTTCATGTTGGAGGGTGCACGATGTGATGGACATTTGTTGCGTGATGGAGGACGGGAGGTAAGCTGTGGATGCGGTTGCCTTAACCCCTGAAGAAAAAAGATTGGCGACGTGTTCGTTACTGGATTACGGGCCTGACCCCGGATGAAGGCTGACGGCCTGCAACTGACGATCCGGGGCATGGTGTTGCGCCAGATGGAAAAGGGCACCTTCTCCGTACCCCCCTCATGTCCCCCCTCTTTGCTGTTCCACCTGAATTTCGCCCATGTTTAGAAAAAATACAAAATTTGGAAGGATGGGGAAAAGTTTTGGAAAATCTTATTTAAAGCGGGAAATCACAGTATTTCAATCCTTCAAAACAAAACAAAAATTGCTGGATTCAAATTTAACTGCAAGGGGGCTCTATCAAAAAAGTTGATGACCAAAAATGAAAAAAAAAACCCTTTGAAATGATATGGGTAAAAAAAAGGTATTTTTTTTCACCCTTTAATTCACCCGTGGTGATATAAATTGCTGTATTTAAATTTAACTGCAAAGTGCTTTTTTTGGGGGAAAAAGGTTGACTGACAAAAGTGAAAAAAAACCCGTCTGAAATTTACGTATATTAAAAGGTATTTTTGGGGACCTATCAGTAAACCTGTGGTGCTACAAAAGTTGTTGGATTTTAAATTTAACTGCAAGGTGGGTTTTATCAACAAGTGGCCCCGCGCCAAAAATGAAAAAAACACGTATCTGAAAGTTACGGGATATAAAAAGTTTTTTGGACTTTAAACCCGTGGGACTACAAAATTGCTATATTCAAATGAAAAATGCAAGGGGGCTTATAACAAAATGGATGGGCAAAATTGAAAAAAAAACACCTTCTGAAATGTTATGAATAAAAAGTGGGTTTTTACTAACAAAAAAAAACCCGCAGTTTAGAAAATCTGTATCCTAATATAAGGCAAGCAATGTCTAAAAAAAGTTTTGGTGTACAATTCCATATCCTTTATAGGTTGTTGTGTTCACCCCCAGGGGGCCCCCCGTCCCCCCCGTGACTTTACAGCGGTTTTGATGCTCCCTTTAAAATTCTTGTAACTACTAAAATCTGCGGGAAACTCTGTCTAATAATTTTAAGGATCATGCTAAAGTTGAGCTGTCTCTGTGAAAAAATGAATACTTTTTTACTGAGCTGTTTGCTGGCTGTTTGGACAGAGGCAGGGCACGTCCCCCTGCTATGGACGCTGACACACTGATCATGAAAGGAAGGGGTGTTCTATGTAAACGAGGTCATGTGATTTTTTCCACCCCAAACGCAACCAAAACATCCAGTCATGAGTTTGGGAACACATTCACCCCGTTATTCTTAAATGATTTGCTGGCCCCCAAAATGACAGGGAAAGGCCCAAAAAAGGTGCGTATTATAGATTATGCACAGATTTTAACCCAAATTACGCGTGATCTAAAAAAACCCATCAACGTAAATACCCTGCCGATATCAACTTTTTGTCGATAATAATCCCCAAACCTATTCACTATATTTGATTTTTTCACAAATAAACAAGGATTTTATGGTAAACATTTCTTACTAATTCTTGAATAAAAGGGTAGGGGAAAAAATAAAAAAAGTTACTTCAAAATGTCAGATTTCAAAAATGGGGCTCTGCCATGGATGTCAATACTGGCTGTGGCGGTAAGGGGTTAAATAATTCAGTTGCATATTATTTTCAATAGTGCATTCCTTGCTTTGAAGCCATTTCTGCTTGAACAGGAGAACAGTGATGTAGAGTAGAAGGCGAGTCCATAAAATGATGACTGCAGAGTCATAAAAGTCCACTGACTTACCTCGCCTGCCTCTACTATCTACTGTGTGCAGAATCTCCAGTGCACTCTATTAGATGCAACTTTATCTTGTCTCCCCCTTGCTTATAGGTTAATAGGGAAATCGCAGGAGCCCGGGGGTAACGTGCTTTCTAGGGCACATGGAGAAAATTTGTGTAAATAAGGGTTTGAATCTTTATGTTATATTGTGGTTTGGGTTTTGGTTATTAAAAGGGGCTAGATGCAAATGGAGAACTTATTCTCCCCTTATACAAGTACAGTTTTGGGCACAGGGGGCACAGGGAGAATTGTAGGTGAACAGGTTCAAAGCGGGCGCAAAAATAAAAAAGGGGTGGGTGGACTGCAATACCAGAAAATGCAAAATGGGGTTTTTGTTTAGAAAAAAGACGGCTTCGGTGGGAATGGTAAAATGTATAAATTATAAAGGTCGATATAGGTATTCCCAAAATCATTTTCCCCGGGGTTCAAGAAAAAAAGGGGGATTCTTCTTGGCTTGAGGAAAGAAAGTTTTAAATAAATTTTAAAAGGGGTTCTTTACTGTTAGAGCAGTGAGGGCGGGAATCTTGCAGGGAACTTGTTGGTGAATTCAAAAACGAGTTAAAAAGGGTTGGGGTGCAATTTTTTGGGTGTAATATTATAACAAGTTTAGTGTTTGGATTCTGGATAGAGTCGTTGATCCAGGGGTTATTCAATTGCATATTGGAGTCGGGAAGGAATTTTTTCCCTAAAAGGGGGGATTGGCTTCTGCCCCATTGGGGTTCTTTGTCTTCCCCTTTGGGTCAAAACTTTGCAAACTTAGCAGAATTGGCTGAACTCGATGGACATCTTGTCTTTTTTCGGCCTTGCAAACTATGTAATTATGTTATCTAAATCACTTGCTACATCCAGATGGCACACAGAACAGAGCCGGTAATATCTGATGAGACTCCCATCCTCCCCACATCTTCAAAGAGCCAGAGACACCGTAGGAAAGGTAGGCTGCGTTAGGTTAGGTCTATACAGAACAAGATTTCAGTAGTTTTTTCAGCAGATTCAGTATATTGAATCCGCCGAAAAACAAACTGTACCCAGCGCTGTGTAGCGCTCAATAGAAAATACGCTCTGTAGACTACAGAGCACGAATTTTTTACTGAGGGAAACCTAAATCAAAAATTAATATAGAACATGTTGGATATTCTGCCGGACCAATGTTGTATTCCCGCAGCCCCACTGTGCTGGGCCGCTGGGAATCTGTAGTCCGACCTCCATTTCTTGCACAAAAAAAAACAGGCAAAAAAACCCCAGTGTTGCAGCATGGTTCAGCAATTTGAAAATGCCGTCGGATTTTGGGCGGCATTTTCAAATTGGTGTGTAGACCTAGACCAAATCAGAAAGAAAATGCGATCACAATAGCAGGCAACCATTAATGGCACATCAATTAAATGAGGTATACACAGGGAAAATACAAGAGCCTCTACATTATTCTCTAAAGAGATTGTCCAGTACATAATAAAAATAAATAATCAGGATAATTCTCCTCCAAGTAAAAAATACAATTATTGTCACCTTCCTCCATCCCTCAGTACTTGCACTGACTCTATAGAGTCTCACCCAGGTCTTCTGTTTACCTAATTTCTTATCTCCTGCTTGTGTAAAAACGTTTTCATAGGTCATCAACCACTTCACTCCGCTCTAACAATGGCCAATATATTGAGTTCCCTACTTGCTTTGTCTTATCAGCAGGAGCTTGTTTAAGTTTCTTATTGACAAATCCAAATCCTTTAGAGCTTTGTAGCTATGTGCCCTGCTGTTAAAACCCCTCCATCACCAATGTGCTTCTAACAGACTCAGCTAGAAATAGCAGAGCTGATACAGCCAAATGGGAAAACCCCTTTAAGTTTTACTAAGCATCTTTGTAAGACTTGTCATTCCTTGCATTTATAACCTTCTTTCACAGAGCTATTTTTAGGAAACACTGAATCAGTAGAAAATTGGTGATAATTTTGTTCAAGCACTGACCCATGTCATGTCATCACAAGGAAATATCTAATGAGAAAAATAAACCTTAGTTATAATAAGATAAAACTATACCAAACCAATGACATGATCCTCTTAGATATTGATAAAATCATGAATGTTATAATACCCAGAATGTAATGGAAAATATGTCAACATGATTACTAACTTGTGATGTTTTAGTGCCAGTTGAATCCGACAGCCTTGGTGTCTGTTGTTAAAACAATAAGCATAAAAGCCCATGTGGCTGCTTTGGGTTTAAAGCTCTAGTCCAGTTAGCTTTCATTGGCACCTACTATAAAATTGATTCCTCTACCATACAGACAGCCACAGTAAGCACAACATAAAATATTTTGCAGATTTATTGATTTGTCATCTTCTTGCCCTTGTGTGGATGTTTGCGAAGTGTAAAAAACTTGGTATTGCTGCTATTGACAGAAGGAGGCCAGAGCATCAATTTTGCATCTAGTGGTAACAGTTTCATGGTGGATTGCAGGTAGTACAATGCGTATTTATATAGCGCTTTTATTTTGTTTCAATTATTCTTAAGTTGATGATGCTGATGTGAAAATTGGCAGTCTGTTGATGAGGTCCGTTCTCTATTGCGCAAAATCAAAATTTTACAAAAAAATGAAAATT
>JAODAL010079285.1:0-12627 GCA_025379985.1 Phyllomedusa bahiana | reverse complement strand
GGGGAAATTTTTATGTTTGGGGGGGGAAAGGGGCATTTATCCCAAAAGGGGGGGGGAATTTTAAAAAAGGTTTTTTTCCGTTTTCAAAAAAAGCCCCCTTTTTTTTTGGTTGGGGCCCTTTGGGGGTTTTTTTTTTTTTTTTTTAAAAGGGGTTTTGGGAAAAGGGGGGGGGGGGTAAACGTTGCGGGGGGGTTTTACCTTGCTCACATTTTTGCAGAATTTGGGGTTCTCCGGTGCCTCGTTTGAGGAAAATTTTTTATATATATATATATAGATATATTTGGTCTTTAGTACTAATAGTAGTGGTATTGGGGTTAGTTGTCCCCCGTTGTGTTCGGTGAGGGGAGACGTGGGGGCCCCATTAAAATTTACAGTCATTGACACTCGATACTTCCTTGGTTTCCAGAACCCGGGTCTCCTCGGTTTTGCCCATTTACTAGGCAGTCCATATGTATATTTGGTTCTTAGCATATCAGTACTGGGTGGTATTGGAGGTTCGGACGTTGCAGCTGCTCTCGGTGAGTGGAGAGGTTGCGGAGTCATCATTCACAGATCATCGCTCGGAGGGCACGGGCGCGGAGTAAGAAATTCTCATTTTTTGAAAAGTGATTAATATTTAATTCACAAATCACCGTCTCGTTGCTCTTGTTCATTGTGGGGGGTCCTCTGTGCCTCGGGAGGCCGCATCGCCGTGGGGGTGCCATTTTGGCGTCGCCAAAATCCAAAGTTTAGACCCCTCGCCCCTCTGCTGTGCGCTCCGAGCTCGTCCATTATACCCCGACGAGTGGTCATGTATGTCCCTGGTTTACTTTATCCGGGACGCCCTCTCGAGGAATCCTGCGTACATCAGCCATGCAGACGGGGCCCCGGGGGCCATTTTACCAGGATAACTGGATGAATTTTGATGGTACAAAAAATATCGGAAAACCCCAAAAGTTGCACTGTGCAAACGGCATAAACGTTGGGGGTCCATATCCTCCCTTGATGGGTCGCATCTTGGTGCAACAAATGCCGTCTGTGTATCATAGTGATACTTCATGTTTAGGGTTGAATTATAGGGATTCCCATGAAAAGACATAAGGGAAAGCTCCACAAGTTTTGAACGTGTTTTTCGGATTCAAAAAATTTTTCAAAAGCATGCGAAAAAACATCCAAAGTTTCATGTTGTTTGGTTTCGTTTTGCTGGCTGTCCTTCTGCAGGGTCAAAACAGGGCAGTGTAGAGCCCAAAACCCCAAATGGCTCAGGCACCACCTTTCCCTGGGTTTTTTGTGTTTTCTCCCCGGTCACAATACGGGCAGGTTGAGCCATTTCCAAAGTTGGCTCAGGGACCCCTTTTCCCTGGTCTTTTCTTCTGCGGGCATACATACAGGGCATGTAAAGCCAATACAAAAAGTCTGGTCAGGCACCCCCTTTACCCTGGTTCTGTTTTCTGCAGGTAACTTTCGGGCAGTGAGAGCCAATACCCCAAGTCGGCTAGGCACCACCTTTTTCCTGGTCTTGGCTGTTCTTTCTGCGGGCAACATACAGGGCAGTGTAAGCCAAACCACAAGTCGGCCAGGCACCACCTTTACCCCGGTCTGTTCTTCTGCAGGTATCATACAGGGGGTGTAGAGCAAAAACCCCAAATCTGGCTAGGGACCCCTTTACCCTGGTTGGGGTTTTTCTGCAGGTCAACATACAGGGGAGTGGAGAGCCAAACCACAAGTTGGCTCAGGCACCACCTTTACCCCTGGTCTGTCCTTTGCAGGGCAACAACAGGGCAGTGTTGAGCCCAAAACCACAAGTGGCTCAGGCACCCCCTTTACCCCGGTTTCTGTTCTTCTGCAGGTCAACATACGGGCAGTGTAAGCCAATACCACAAGTTGGCTCAGGGGACCACCTTTACCCTGGCGTTCTTCTCGGCATAAATACAGGGGGGTTTGGCCCAAAACCCAAGTTGGTCAGGCACCACCTTTACCCCGGTTTTTTCTTCTGCGGTCATACTAAGGGGGTGTAGAGCCAATAACCCCAAGCTGGCTCAGGCACCCCCTTTACCCCCCCGGTCTGTTTTCTCAGGGCCTACTACAGTGAGTTGAGCCAATACACAAGTTGTCAGGCACCACCTTTCCCCGGTTGTTCTTCTGCGGTCATACAACAGGGGAGGTTTAAACCCAAAACCCCAAGTGGCTCAGGCACCAACCCTTTTCCCTGGTTGTTTTTCTGGGTCATCATACAGGGCAGTGTAGGCCAAACCCAAGTCTGGCCAGGCACCACCTTCCCCCGGTTCTGTTCTTCTGCAGTATACATACAGGGCGGTAGAGCCAATACCACAAGCCCGGTCAGGCACCCTTTCCCTGGTCCGTTTTTTCTGCAGGTAAATAGGGCAGTGTAGACCCCAATTTTTTAAAAAGCGGCTCAGGCCCACCTTTACCCTTGGGTTGTTCTTTGCAGGTCATACATAAAGGGGGGGTGTAGAGCAAACCAAGTCTGGGTCAGGCACCCCTTTTTCCCTGGTCTGGGGTTTCTGCAGGTTACATAAGGGCAGTGTAGACCAATACCACGTCTGGCTAGGCACCCCCCTTTAAACCCTGGCTGTTCTTCTGCAGTCATACATCAGGGCAGGTAAGCCCTCCACAAAGTTGGGGTCAGGCACCACCTTTACCTGGGCTGGGTGTTCTTGCAAGTCTAATACAGGGGTGTAAGGCCCAATACCACAAGTCTGGCTCAGGCACCCCCCTTTACCTGGGCTTTTTTTTCTGCAGGCATAATAAGGGCATGTAGAGCCAATCCCCAAAATTGGCTCAGGCACCCCCTTTCCCTGGTCTGGGTGTTTTTCTGCAGGGCATACATACAGGGCAGGTGAGCAATACCACAAGTCTGGCTCAGGGCCCCCCCTTTACCTGGTCTGTTCTTTTTTCGGTAAAACATACAGGGAAATGTGAGCCAATACCACAAGTCTGGGTCAGGCACCACCTTTACCCTGGTTCTGTTCTTTGCAGTCATAATAAGGGCAATGTAGAGCCAATACCACAAATCGGCTCACATCACCTTTACCCCGGTTGTTCTTCTGCAGGTCATCATACAGGGGAGTGTAAGCCAATACCACAAGTCTGGGTCAGGGCCCCCTTTTCCCTGGTCTGTTTTCTGCAGGTCATTCATACGGGCAGTTGAGCCAAACCCAAGTCTGGCTCAGGCACCACCTTTACCCTTTGTTTTTGCGGTCATACATAAGGGCAGTTTAAACCAAACCACAAGTCTGGCTCGCCCAAACCCTTTTCATGGTCCGCTTCTCAGGCCCTACATACAGGGCATGTAGAGCCAATACCACAGTTGGGTCAGGGACCAGCTTTACCCTTTTTCTGTTTTTGCAGGGCATACATACAGGGCCTGTAAGCCAATACCCAATTGGCTAGGCACCACCTTTACCCTGGGCTGGCGGGTTCTTTTGCAGGTCAAAATACAGGCTGTTTTAGAGCTTACCCCAAGTTTGGCTCAGGCACCACTTTACCCTGGTCTGGCTGTTTTTCTAGGTCTTTCATTACAGGGCGTTAGAGCCAATCCCCAAGTTGGTAGGCCCCACCTTTTCCCCGGTTGTTTTTCTTCAGGTATACTTACAGGGAGTGTAGAGCCCCTACCCAAGTCTGGCTCAGGCACCCCCTTTTCCCCGGTCTGTTCTTCTGCAGGTATAATTTCAGGGCAGTGTAGAGCCAATACCCCAAATCGGCTAGGCACCCCTTTACCCTGGGTTGGTGTTCTTCTGCAGGTCAACTTTTAAGGGGAGGTAGAGCCAAAACCAAAAGTCTGGGTCAGGCACCACCCTTTCCCTGGTCTGTTCTTCTGCAGGGCTACATACAGGGCATGTAGAGCAATTCCCAAGTTGGTCAGGCACCACCTTTACCTGGTCTGGCTGTCTCCTCGGGCATAATACAGGGCAGTGTAGAGCAATACCACAGGGCTG
The DNA here is from genome assembly GCA_025379985.1 of Phyllomedusa bahiana. NCBI lineage: Eukaryota > Metazoa > Chordata > Amphibia > Anura > Hylidae > Phyllomedusa > Phyllomedusa bahiana. Next base: position 8,689 of record JAODAL010079285.1, on the reverse strand, counting down.
GCTCAGGCACCAAACCCTTTTCCCCGGGTTGTTCTTCTGAGGTCTACTACAGGGCAGTGTGACCCAAAACACAAGTCTGGTCAGGCACCACCTTTCCTGGTCTGGGGTTTTCTGCAAAGGGATCATACAGGGCAGGTGAGCCATTACCACAAGTCTGGTCAGGACCCCCCTTTACCCCGTTGTTTTCTTTTCAGTTTATCATAAGGGCAGTGTAGAGCCAATTACCACAAATCTGGCTCAGGCACCACTTTACCCTGGTCTGGTTTCCTGCAGGTCATAATAAAGGGCAGTGTAGAGCCCAATACCACAAGTCTGGCTCGGCCCCCTTTTTCCTGGTCGTTCTTCTCAGGTATAAATAAGGGCAGGTGAGCAATACCACAAGTCTGGCTCAGGCCCACCTTTCCCTGGGCTGTTTTTCTGAGGGCAACATCGGGGAGTGTAGGCCAATTCCACAAAATCTGGCTCAGGGACCACCTTTTTCCCCGGCTGTTCCTCTGCGGTTTCATACAGGGAGTGTAGAGAAATCCAAAAAGTCTGCTCGGCACCACCTTACCCTGGTCTGTTCTTTGCAGGTCATACAACAGGGGAGGGTAGGCCAATACCACAAGTCTGGCTCAGGACCACCTTTTCCCCGGTCTGTTTTTTCTGCAGGTCATACAACAGGCAATGTAAGGGAATACCACAATTTTTGGTCAGGGACCCTTTACCTGGGCTTTCTTTGCGGTCTTTTCATACAGGGGGTAGAGCCCCAATACCACAGTCTGCTCAGCACCACTTTCCCCTGGTCTTGTTCTTCACAGGTCAACATACGGGCAGTGTAGGCCAATACACAATTGGGTCAGGACACCTTTACCCGGTTGTTCTTTGCAGGTTTTTACAACGGGGCATGTAGAGCAATACCACATTGCTCGGCCCCACCTTTACCTGGTCGTTCTTCTGCGGGGTCATACTTTACGGGGAAGGTAACCCAAATACCCAAGTCGGGCCCCGGGCACCACCTTTCCCCTGGTCTGTTTTTCTGCGGTCATACATACGGGCTGTGACCCAAATACCCAAGCTGGCTCAGGCACCACCTTTACCCTGGTCTGTTCTTCTGCAGGTCATACATACAGGGCAGCGTAGAGCCAATACCACAAGTCTGGCTCAGGCACCACCTTTACCCATTTCTAACTGTTCTGTGCAGAGGTTTTGCATCAAAGAATCATAAATGTGCCTAATTCTATGAATGTGGTGCGACGCCCCCAGAATGCCCCTAATTTTTGGTGCATTAAAAAGTGTCTTTGACTTATCGCGCCAAAACTTGGAGTGCGCCTGTTCATACATTCTATTTGGCTCAGTGTGCAGCAGAAAACTGGCGCAGCCCCATTCACACATGTCTCCCTAAATGTCACGTCTGCTGATCCGCTGTCCGGTGTTCTCATTTGTCACCCACTGTTCCACAATCCACTGCTTCAGATGTTGCAGCTCTACCTGGCCTTAATAATAGTACCCGTGCCCTCAACTTGCAGAATTTGCTTCTTCATCCCCAGCTTTCTCAATACGAGCGGGGCCGTAAGGAGGGGGGTTACAGTCAGTATATGTCTGTGTCCCTAATGTGACTTCCCATATGATCCTGGAGGGTGACTTAGGCCCTGCTCACATGGCGGATTTGGCCACGGTTATGGCTGCGGGTTCCGACGCGGTTTCCGCGGCCAAATCGCGCTTAGTTTATTAACATGGTTTCCTACTGGAAACCGCGTTAATATTCATACTCCGTGGGTTTGGCCGCGGCTCCGGGGCCGCGGCCAAACCAGCGCATGTGAAGAACTCTCCTGTCAATTCCTGACAGGGAGTTCTCTGCGCGGCGGCCGCACGGTGCTGCCGTGGGCTTCGCCGCGGGTGTCGCTGTGGGTGGTGCGCGGCTGGGACGTGGCTCGCGCCTCGGTTTGCCCCCTGCTATTAATTTGCATGGGGACAAACCCTCGGCGCAAGCCGCACTCCAAACCGCAGCCACTGCCCGCGCCACAAACCTGTGTCGGGAGACTTGAGTTTGCGGCGTGGTTCGACGAGGTCGTGGCCGCGGTGAAACCCGCGGCCAAAACCGTCGTGTGAACGAGGCCTTACGGCTTTCTAGCACATCAGCAGTTCATCCCTGCTGCAGAACGTGCATAGGTGCTGCTAATCATCTTCTTCTGCTTTAAGGGTATGTTCAAACAGCTTACTGCGGCGTGTATAGTACGCACCGCAATATGCCGGATGTTTTGAAACCAGCGCGTAATTCCAAAGCCCGGGAGGGGGGGGGGCAGGCTCCATAGACATGCATTGTCAGCGGCGCGTATTCGCCACTAACAGTTGACGTGTCAATTCTCCCCCCGCACGTGCAATACGATCATGTGGGATGATGCTTAATCCATAGCTCTCTATGAGAGCTGTGAATTACCGTATTTGCAGCGTGCATTTTGGCGCGTATAATGCCCAAAACGTGGCGACTCACGCGCCGAAATATGCGTCATTTTAAGCCTGGTGAACATACCCTAAAAGGCAGCTTCTCCCAGCAGTCTGGACATGAGTGTTGGAGCTGCTTCCAAGGCCTGGTTCACCCAGCTCCAGCCTTTCTGTGTTTGTGTCCCTGCCTTTGTGTCCCTGCTCCTGCCCTTATGTCCCCAGTCTGGTTTGCGCCTCTGCCATGTTTCCTGCTGTCCTTTCCAGGTCTGTTTGTCTGGACTTTGTTGACCCAACTTTGGCTGTGTCTGGACTGGTTCTACTCCTGCAGTGACAAGGATCCACATCCCCCATCCTTAAGGTGTTTTCTGGGACGGCTGCAGGTTTTGCCATATATGTTAACTGCCTGCAATAAAGTCCATTGAAAAAACATAAGAAGAAATAGATTGTTGGAAAATTGGTGACGTTTCCAATACTTATTTCACCTGCTGCTTCCAGCCTGACTAGTGGACCTTGAGGTGGATGATAATGTTTCAGTAGTGCAGCCTCAGGCTCCAGACCTTTAAAGGGGTTGTCTCACTACAATGAATGCTTTTTATGTTAAAGATCTCGCAAAAACAAGTCACTTTGCAATATGTGTCCATTAACAGTGTCCTTCCTATTCTGAGATACCCCTCTTGTATGGTCTGCATCAGCTCCTCAGGTCGCTATAGCGACAGACCTGTTCAATCTCTCATGATAGGCTGCCAGCACTGGTTGCTATAGCTACAGACCTGGCTTCTCCTGCAGCCTAGTGGAAGCCAGTAAACACACCCCTGAATTCAAAGTGAAGACAAGAAAATAGGACGAATCAATGTAGTGAGACAACTCCTTTAATCAATCGGATTTTAGTCTATATTCCAGACAATACAGCAATGTTTCTTCATGTTTAATCTTTACATTTGTTTCCTTTTATTGCGTCCAGATCTTCTGCGGCGTCGGCGACACCGTTATCTGCAGCCATTGCTGTATATCTGGAAATCATCGTAATTCACATGAAACAAGTAGAGGGGTTGTGGTTCCAGAGGAGTCCTTAGAGTCAGGACAGAACAATTGCGCGGCCACACGAGAACTAATAGAGTCTGCGGTATCACTATGGTGTTTTGTCACCCTCGTTTAGCTCATTACACCAGTTTTCTTGAGTCTTCATCAGCATGCAGAGCAGATCCTGCACCCCTGACAAGTCGAAGGAAAATCTATGCAATTTCAAAGGTAGACGGGATTGAGAATGAGCCGGTGAATGGTGGAAGTCGGTGCCCTGCTCCCTCGCGCCGCCGCTTTGAGGATTCCACTTGTTTTTAATTTTCTAACAACTTGTCAAAGCCGCCACGAAGAACACAGAAGAATATGGATTAATCCAAGGAAGAAAGCTGGGCCCAAACCTCTCAATTGATAATGCAGACTGCGGGCGGCTCTGGCTTAACAAATTTACTTTAAGACGTTCAATTGACTTGTGGCTCCTCCAAAGACAATCAGGCCTTCCTCAGAGGATGGAGGATGTGCGCTGACACACGGTAACAAGAGCAACAGCCAATACATTGTAATGAGAGTGAGAGCTGATACATTGTAATACAAGGGATAGTTAATACATTGTAACAAGAGTGAGAGCTGATACATTGTAATACAAGGGATAGTTAATACATTGTAACAAGAGTGAGAGCTGATACATTGTAACAAGAGTGAAAGCTGATACATTGCATTAAGCATGAGAACCAACATATTGTAAAAAGAGTGAGAGCTGATACATTGTAACAAGATTGAGAGCTGATACATTGCAACAAAAGTGAAAGCTGATACATTGTATTAAGCATGAGAACCAACATATTGTAACAAGATTGAGAGCTGATACATTGTAATACAAGTGATAGTTAATACATTGTAATACAAGTGATAGTTAATACATTGTAACAAGAGTAAAAGCTGATACATTATTAAGCATGAGAACCAACGTATTGCAACGACAGTGAGAGCTGAAACATTATAACAAGAGTAAGAGCATTATAACAAGAGTGAGAGCTGATAAATTATAATAACAGTGAGAGCTGATACATTGTAATGAAAATGATAGTTATTATATATGGTAACAAGAGTGAGAAGTGATACAATGTAATGAGAGTGAGAGCTGATACATTGCAACAAAAGTGAAAGTTGATATATTGTATTACAAGTGATAGTTAAAACATTGTAAGAAGAGTGAGAGCTGATACATTGTATTAAAGGGGTTTTCTCACTACAAGGATTGTTTTTTTTTATATTAAAGATCTTGCAAAAACAAGTCACTTTGCAATATATGTCCATTAACAGTGTCCTACCTATTCCAAGATATCCACTCTTGTATGAGCTGCATCAGCTCCTTAGGTTGCTATAGCTACAGACCTGTTTGGTCTATCCTGATAGGCTGCCAGCACTGGTTGCTATAGCTACAGACCTGTTTGATCTATCCTGATAGGCTGCCAGCACTGGTTGCTATAGCTACAGACCTGGCTTCTACTGCAGCCTAGTGGAAGCCAGTAAACACGCCCTTGAATGCAAAGTGAAACCAAGAAAACAGAACTGAAGTAAGAGGAATCAATGTAGTGAGACAACCCCTTTAAGCATGAGAACCAACATATTGTAAGAAGAGTGAGAGCTGATACATTGCAACAAGAGTGAGAGCTGAAACACTATAACGAGAGTAAGAGCTGATACATTATAATAAGAGTGAGAGCTAACATATTGTTATGGTACTCATGGCTGACACACTGTATTGAGAGTGATAGCTGATACATTATATTAAGAGTGAGCACCAACATATTGTAATGAGATTGAGAGCCAACACGAGAATAATGAGAGCTGATACATTGTAACAAGTGTGAGAGCTGATACATTGTAATGAAAATGATAGTTAATATATTGTAACAAGAGTGAGAAGTGATATATCGTAATGAGAGTGAGAGCTGATACATTGTAACAAGAGTGAAAGACAACATATTGTAACAAGTCAGAGCTGGTACAATGTAATCAGAGTGAGAAGTGATACATTGTAATGAGAGTGAGAGCTGATACATTGTAATAAAAGTGAGAGCTGATATATTGTAACAAGAGTGAGAGGCAACATTTTATAACAAGTCAGAACTGGTACAGTGCAATGTGAGGGAGAGCTGATACATTGTTACGTGAGAGGAAATATACTGTAACAAGTTAGAGTCTATACATTGTAACAAGAGTGACAGCCAATACATTGTGATAAGAGTAAGAGATGGTAAATTGCAATGAAAGTGAGAGCCAATATATTGTGATAAGAGAGAGAGCTGATACATTGCAGATCATAAGCCTTTGTGGGCAGGGCCATCTCTCCCTCTGTACCAGTTGTTAGTCACTTATTGTTGCCCCTGTACTTTGACACGGTATGTATGTAATTCCCCTTGAATGTACAGCGCCTTGGAAGTAATGGTGCTTAAAAAAATAAATATCAATAACAATAAATATACATTGCAAAAAGAGATAGCGCCAATGTATTGTAACAAGCCATAGAGCTGATACATTGTAACAAGAGTGAAAGCTGATACATTGTATTAAGCATGAGAACCAACATATTGTAACAAGAGTGAGAGCTGATACATTGTAACAAGACTAAGTACTGATACATTGTAACGAGAGTGAAAGTTGATGCATTGTAATGAGAGTAATAGCTTAGACACTGTAACAGGAGTAAGAGCCGATACAATGTAACAAGAGTGGAAACAAACACATTGTAATGAGTCAGAGCTGATACATTGTAATGAGAGTTAGAGTCGATACATCTTAATTAGAGTGACAGCCAATACAATGTATCAGTGGAGACAATTCTTTGAGAGGTTCATCATCAGCAGAAATCTCTTTCCTTTGCTCATAGTTTGTTACAATGTATCAGACTACAGACTTTTTAGGTCACAGAGGCTGTCTAGACTGAAAACAAATGTAACAAATCCTCTGCCAGGAGAAGTATTAGGCCTGTAAGGGATGTTATCCTTGAGTTGCAAATAGTCCCAGGAAGAGAATCAGTGACTCTGTCATCACAGGATCCTGACGCCTCCATCCCACCAGGGGTTTACCCTCCAGTCCCTCATCTGTCAGAAGTTCCATCAGAAAATGAGTTTCCTTCAGTCCCAGTGAATTCCCCCTATTAGTCACGCACAGCTCCCACTGGCTTCCATTCAGATCAATCAACACCTATTGATTTCAGGGGGCAGCGAGGATCCTCATTCTCTATGCAGAGCGGGTACAGGCCACGGCAATGACTCTCGTGGGACCCCAGCAATCAGCTTCTCTCTGAGGACCTACAATTCAAGGAGCGACTGCGGAAAGTGGACAAACCTTGTAAATGGAGTTTGATTTCCCAAGACTAATCCTCTTTAATGCAGCTAATTGAGCTGAAGACCTGAGAACGATTCAGAAGATCAAACAAGCAAGGGAGAGGGGAATGAGCAATGGTGGGAGCAGGAGGAGAGGGGAATGAACAAGGGTGGGAGCAGGAGGAGAGGGGAATGAACAATGGTGGGAGAGGGGGAGGGGGAATAAACAATGGGGGGGAAGGAGGAGGGGGGGAAGGAACAAGGGTGGGGAGGAGGAGGGGGAATGAAAAGGGGGGGGAGGGGAGGGGGAATTGAACAAGAGGGGGCAGGAGGAGAGGGGAATGAACAATGGTGGGAGCAGGAGGAGAGGGGAATGAACAATGGTGGGAGGAGCAAGAGGAGAAGGAAATAAGCAATTGTGGGAGCAAGAGGAGAGGGAAATGAACAATGGTGTGAGCAGGAGGAGAGGGGAATGAGCAATGGTGGGAGCAGGAGGAGAGGGGAATGAGCAATGGTGGGAGCAGGACGTGAGGGACATGAGCAATGGTGGGAGCAGGAGGAGAGGGGAATGAGCAATGGTGGGAGCAGGAGGAGAGGGGAATGAACAATGGTGGGAGCAGGAGGAGAGGGGAATGAACAATGGTGGGAGCAGGAGGAGAGGGGAATGAGCAATGGTGGGAGCAGGAGGAGAGGGGAATGAGGAATGGTGTGACCAGGAGGAGAGTGGAAAGAAGAATGGTGGGAGCAGGAAGAGATGGTAATAACCAATGGTTTAGCAGGAGGAGAGGGGAATGAACAATGGTGGGAGCAGGAGGAGAGGGGAATGAACAATGGTGGGAGCAGGAGGAGAGGGAAATGAACAATGGTGGGAGCAAGAAGGAGAGAGGAATTAGCAATGTCGGTAGCAGGAGGAGAGGGGAATGAACAATGGTGGGAGCAGGAGGAGAGGGGAATGAGCAATGGTGGGAGCAGGAGGAGGGGGGAAAAGCAATGGGGGGAGGGGGGAGAGGGAATGAACAATGGTGGGAGCAGGAGGAGAGGGGAATGAACAATGGTGGGAGCAGGAGGAGAGGGGAATGAGCAATGGTGGGAGCAGGAGGAGAGGGGAATGAGCAATGGTGGGAGAAGGAGGAGAGGGGAATGAGCAATGGTGGGAGCAGGAGGAGAGGGGAATGAGCAATGGTGGGAGCAGGAGGAGAGGGGAATGAACAATGGTGGGAGCAGGAGGAGAAGGGAATGAATAATGGTGGGAGCAAGAGGAGAAGGAAATAAGCAATGGTGGGAGCAGGAGTTGAGGGACATGAGCAATGGTGGGAGAAGGTTTAGAGGGGAATGAGGAATGGTGGGAGCAGGAGGAGAGTGGAATGAAGAATGGTGGGAGCAGGAGGAGAGGGGAATGAAGAATGGTGGGAGCAGGAGAAGAGGGGAATGAAGAATGGTGGGAGCAGGAGGAGAGGGGAATGAACAATGGTGGGAGCAGGATAAGAGGGGAATGAACAATGGTGGGAGCAGGAGGAGAGGGGAATGAACAATGGTGGGAGAAGGAGGAGAGGGGAATGAGCAATGGTGGGAGCAGGAGGAGAGGGGAATGAACAATGGTGGGGGCGGGAGGAGAGGGGGAATGAAAAAAGGGTTGGCGAAGGGGAGGGAAATGAACAATGGTGGGAGCAGGAGGAGAGGGGAATGAACAATGGTGGGAGAAGGAGGAGAGGGGAATGAGCAATGGTGGGAGCAGGAGGAGATGGGAATGAGCAATGGTGGGAGCAGGACGTGAGGGAAATGAGCAATGGTGGGAGCAGGAGGAGAGGGGAATGAGGAATGGTGTGACCAGGAGGAGAGTGGAAAGAAGAATGGTGGGAGCAGGAGGAGAGGGGAATGAACAATGGTGGGAGCAGGAGGAGAGGGGAATGAACAAA
>JAODAL010079284.1:0-12628 GCA_025379985.1 Phyllomedusa bahiana | reverse complement strand
CAGCGGGGAGTAGCAGAAGGTACAGGGCGGGTGTAAAGAAAGGTACCGTTTAAACGTATGGCTGAATTGGAAAAAAGCAGCCAGAACAGCCCCAAAGGGGGCCCAAGCTCTTGTGCCTGGGTAACAAAAACGAACTGACCTAGAGTAAAAGGTAGGGGGTTCCCTTATGTACCCAGAGGTTAAAAGGGTTTCGCTGGGCGGGGCCCAAAGGGTACTTAAACCCCTTAAAATGGGGTCCCAGTGAAAACCAGTGGCAAAGGGATCCAGGGACTGGAGGAAGCACAGGGGGTGAGGCCCTTTCCCCGGAGGGAAGGAGCCAGGACAGGTTGTGTGCAAAGACCAGGGACCCCAGGGAGCCCGCAGCACCCCGGCCCCGGCTCGGGAGCCCCCGGGGGCACGCTGTCGGCCCAAATACAGGGGGCAGCACCCCGTGAACCGTGACTTTAAAAATCCCCTTTAAAAATTTTTAAAATGTTCAGCCTTTTGTCAGTGGGAAAAACTTAAAAAACCCACAAGGGATCAAATAATTTTTAAATTTCACAAAAACTCTTTTATCAGACCCCTACGGGGAAATTGTGAACCCAATACAGCTTCTACAGAATCTTTTTTTTTAGAATATTATCAATTTCTCACCCTCCTCCTGCTTAATAACATGTTTTTGGGAAGACAGATAGCATTTTTTTATGAAAACAGGCTCCTTAAAAGGGGCAAATTTTCCCAAATTGCAAGCTAAAAACGATTTTGATAAAAAGGGGGCCCAAATTATTTTTCTTTTTCCAATCCCCAGTAAATTTAGAAAAACTTTTGTTTAAGGGAAAAACCTGTGTCTGGCTTTTAAAAATTTCTAGGTAAAAAAAAATAAAAAGACCAACTATGTATTTAAAGGGAAAGGGACCCAGGTAGCCACAATAGGGGAAAAATCAGTTCAAAAACACCCAAAAAAAAGCGGAGTCCAATGCCCCCCCTCCCAATCTTTAAAAAGGGAAAACCCATGGAAAACCCGGGTTCTTTGTATCTTTTGGGTGGTCGCCCGGGGTGATTAAAACATACCAATCCGTGAAACTGGGGGATAATTTTTATTTTTTTTAATTTAAAATACATTTTTTTTTCATTAAACCCCTAGAAATTTAATAAAACCCCTAGATTTTTTGGCCCAATTCCCAAAAAACCCATACAGCAAAAAACGAAACCAAATTATATGTCAGCTAATTCCCGGACAGAAAAAAAACAACAAAAAAAACCCAGGGAAACCCAATGAAGTGGTTTTTTTTATTAAAATTTTTGTATGTTCCCTCCCCCCACCAAAACAAAAAAACAAAAAAAAATAAGGGAAAGTTTCCATTTTTACAAAACAAAGTAAATGGTTGGAGGGGTTTTTTGTAAAATAGAAAATAAAAAACCCTTTTTTTAAACCCCCACCACCCCTTATAAACCGCCCCTTGTGAAACCGCCTGATGATGCGTGTTTTTTTACCCAAAACGGGGGGGAAACCCTTTTAAAAAATTCCAGGATAAAACTTCCCCCCAAAAGGAAATGCCAACAAAAGGGACCATTTGATTGGCTGCAGCATCACATTACCATTGATCTTGAAAATCATCAGCGGCCCAAGTTTTTGGAAACAATGGCACTGGAACAGATCTAGTTTAACAAAGATGTTGGTTTATTTTTTTCTATTACAACCTCCCCAACCAGCAGTTGAGCTTTCTGTAGAAATAGAGAACCTCTTTCATACAAGCGGGAAAGTTTAAAACAGTTTGAAATATGTAATCCTTAAGGGGTAAGTTTTTTAAATTACAGCCGGTTCCAGCATTTAAACAAGCCCACGGGGGGGCCTTGGGGTTTGTTTGAAAAAAAAAAACAGTTATTAGCTCCTGAATTGTGAAAAAGGGAAAAAATCTAAAATTTTTTGGGTGTGGTTTTAAAAAGGGGTTTTTTCCCACAAAACCCTTTTTTTTTGCCAGGTTTTTTCCGCTTCAGCTTTCAGTTGTTTCAAAAGGGGGAGTGTATGATTTGTTTGAACTGCATATCGGGGCCCCAGCGGCCCTTAAAAACACCTTTCCCCCTTTCCCCCACAGGGTGCCCTCACTTTTAGTCTAACAAAGGTCTGTTTTTTTAAAAAGAGTTCCTGAGTAGCTACAATGTACTGATGTTTAGCATTTCGGGCCTTTCAAAAAAAGGTTAAAAACCCTGCAAAAAACCAAAAACAAGTTTTTTTTTTTTCTTTCTCAATGCACATACCTGTTTAAGGTTTCTTTCATATTTTAATTTATTTGCATTGTTTGACTAATTACTAAGAAATACAGAGGACAGGAGTAGAATACAGCACCTGAGGGGGTTGAAATTTTGCTCAGCAGGGAGTGTGTCTGATTACTAAGCAGGAAAGAGACTGACAGTAGCTGTCTAAGAGGAGAGGGGATGTCTGAGCATGTGCGACAAGACTGAGGAGCTGTCGTCACTAGAGACGAGCTATATAATATGGATAGCTAAAGTAACAGCTAAAACAAAAGTGGTACAGAATTTTTAATAGTGATGAAAGTGGTGAAAATGTTTATTATTTCATTTGCAAACTTCCCACATTAATTTTGCTTTGTGGTAAACACTCTTTTAAAGGCCAAAAATGGTCTCTGTCTTATGGACTTAGAGTATGTTCACGCGGCATATTGGGGCGCATATGGTACGTGCCGCAATACGCGGGATGTTTTGGAAGCACGCGCTGTTCAGCACGTAATTCCAAGCATGCATTGTCAGCGGCGCTAACAATTGACATGATACTTTTCTCCCCCCGTGTACAATACAATCGTAGGTTAAGTTCACACGGGGTAATTTTGGCGCGTATTTTGCGCATACTTACGCTCTAATCACAGTAATCCATATTTCTCATAGAGAACTATGGATTACGCCTCCCCGGGCGTACAATACGATCGTATTGTACGCAGGGGAGATAAGTGACATATCAATTACTTGCAGCTAATACACGCCGCGAGTAATGCATGTCTATGGGGCAGGCGGGCTGCCGGTTCCCCCGCGCCATGGGATTACGCGCGTATCAGAAAGAGCTCCCGAAAGAAACGATGTACTGCGGCGCGTACTGTACGCGCCACAATACATCATGTAAACATACCAGTAAGGTATGCCCAGGGAGACAACGCGTAATTCATAGCTCTTCATGAGAGCTATGAATTACCGTAATTGCGGCATGCATTTCACCGCGTTTAAAGCACAATATGTGGCAAAATACGCGCGCAATTACACTTACAAATAAGCCGTGTAAACATACCCTTAAAGTGACTGAACTTTAAATGTGTCATTATGTGTTATCATTAAATTAATAACATAAAACCATTTTTTGTTCAACTTTTGTAAGTCTTTTATAAACTTAATGAAGATGAACTATACCTCAGAAAGATTTCATGGAGCTTACCGGATAGCAGCAGTGAGCTGGAGCAGAGAGCTTTTCATGCCGCCTATCTCACAAGAGAGAACAATTTTATCACAGCAGTCTTGTTACAGTTTTGATTCATTCACCTCGCTGCAGTTCAGCCTTTCCTTCCTGCGCCTTAATGCACAGATCATACCAGATGAAACCGCAAAGCCGCATTTCATGACATCTAGTTTTTTCTTCCTCTAAGCCTCAGTTTTAGTAAACATTCATCTGCTGTACATAGCAACTTTTGTCTTTACATTGTGAGACAGAGAGCTCCCAGGACACCCGCTCAGAGAGATTCAATCTTTGAAAAGAGAAATAAAACTGTGCAGTTTCTTACCTGCACAGGAAATAATAGCCACTCTTTTCCCAATAGCAAAGCTACCTAGGAATGATAAGAGAAGGATGCTGTGACAACGATGCACTAAATGTACTTGCTGTATAATCCATCTAATATGACCTTGAAACCAGCTGCAAGACAATACTAACATATGACTCTCTTAAAGGAAAATTATGGCTAAAAGGAGTATTTTTTTAAAAAAAAAAAGACATTTGGAAGATGGGACAAGTACAATCTGAAATTGAAGTTTTCTGGCTAAAACATTTCAGTGTTTGCACATTTAGGGCCACATGTATGAAAACTGTTTAGGTCTAAAACTCACTTTTTTGCCCATAGTAACCTATTACCTAACAGTTTTCATACATGTGGCCCTTAAAGAGTTTACCAGTAAAAAAAATATTTTATTTTTAGCATACTGCTGGTTATGAAAATTAAAAAAAAAGTTAAACTCACTTCTCCTTTCACCTTGGAACCAGCGCTGCGTCGTTATCACCTCCGTCTGGACTGATTTTTTCCAGTCTTCTGCCAAACGGAACAACAATCTGCACACAATCTGCAGAAGTAAGCACACCGAATGGCGATGTTAGCCAATGGCACTTGACAGCCAATCAGCATCTGCAGCCATGATATCCCATTGGCATCAAGACCAGAAAAAAAACAAAAGACCAGAGGAGAGTAAGTACGGACCAGCACTGGATCTAAGTTGAGAGAAGAGGTGAGTTTAACTTTTTTTTATTTTTTACCCCTAAATGACAGAGCTAGTTTTGACCTTCCTGAAATGGACCCATTTTTGAAATCTGACATGTCACTTTATGTGGGAATAACTTTGTAATACTTTTACCTATCCATGTGATTCAGACGCTGTTTTCTTGTGAAACAGAGTGCTTTAAGTCAGTAAGAAATGTTGGACCATACAATCCTTGTTTTTTTGTGACAAATATTTCGCGAAAATTTAGAAAAATTTAAAAAAAAAAAAAGTTCAAAACTTTCTGCATATAAGGCAAATAGTTATACCACACAAAATAGTTTACAACCAGCATCGATCATATGTCTTCTTTATGTTGGAATAATTTTTTAAATGTCTTTATTTTTTATGGTATTAGAGGGCTTATAACTTAAGTAGCAATTTTCCCCTTTTTAAAGAAAATTTGCAACACAAATTTTTTCAGGAACCAGTCCAGGTCTGATGTGACTTTGAGAACACTGTATGTTAGACACCCCCATAAATTACTCCATCTAAAAAAACGCATCCCTTAAAGTATTCAAAACTGAAATGGAGAAGTTTGTTAACCCTCTAGATGTTTCACAAAAATTTCAGCAAAATGAAGGTAAAATTTCAAAATATAACTTTATTTTTGCAGATCTACAGTTTGAATCCATTATTTACTGGAACACAGTAGATGTGACCAAGGAAACGCACCTCAAAATTGATTGCCCCGATTCTGTCATTTTTAGAAATAACACAAAGAAAAAAGAAAAATGCACAGCTCACCATCGAATTGCAGTCCACACCAGGTGAATAGCCTCCTAAGGGTGCTCAGAAGTAACCCTCAGACAAAAGGGCGTAGGCAAGTAATCCAAAGCAAAAAGATAAATCCAGCACACCTGATGGTGAAAAAATAAGGCTATGTTCACACGGCTTAAATTGGGGCGCATTTCGCCGCGTATTTCGCGGCGTTCTGCGCTCTTATACGAGCAAAATGCCCCCCCAGTCATTACGGGGAATCCACGTTTTCATTAGAGAACTATAGATTACGCCTCCTCTCCCCGGGCGTACAATACGACGTGCGGGGGGGTAAGTGACATGTCATTTTTTACAGCCACGAGTAGAGGCTGTAGAAGTACCCGGCATTATGGCTCACTAAACCGATGCTCATCGGACCATTGCGTCCAAAACGCATTGGTTTAATCTGCAAAAAGGGTGTAGAAGTACCCGGCATTATAGCTCACTAAACCGACGCTTTTCGGACCATTGTGTCCGAAACGCGTCGGTTTAGTGAGCCATAATAAGGGGTATTGGGAAGAGCTGATAACCATTAGAAGTGGACCCTTTAATGTGATAGTCCGCTTCTGGGGCGGCTGCAGCATGGTATTTTTAAGGTCCGAAGGGACCAGTAGCCATGGAGCTTTCCATTCTGATAATATCAGGCTGCAGCTGTTGGTTTTACCTTGGCTGATTATGGAAAATTAAGAGGACCTCACATCTTTTTTTTCCCTAAAATTATTTATTGAGAATCTAAACATAGTCATCCACTGTAATGATTACAATAGTTGCCCATTTTTATATTCTCAATAAATTACTTTCTAAAACAATTAGTGATGAGGGGTCCCTCCCATTTTCCATAAATAGCCAAGGTGAAACTGACAGCTGCAGCCTCATACTATCAGAATGGGAGGGTCCATGAATATTGGTCCCTTACCCATCCTAAAAATATCAGCAGGCAGGCGCTCCAGAAGCAGACTATCACATTATAGGGTCCGCTTCTGATGGTAACCTGGCTCTTCCCAGTACCCTGGTGCATTGGATACTGGGATAATAGTTATATGGGGTTAGTGTCAGCCTTATGTTGACAAAGAGCACCGCTGGCTTACACCAAGCCCGAGCACTAGTAATGTAAAGGCTTCTGTCAGATCCTCCATTACCAACACTGGATTTAAATGGGGGGGAAAAACAAACACAAAATGCACAAATTTTTTATTCAAATAAACACTCCTCAACAAGATTCCTATTTCATCATTTTATTAAAGAAATCAATCCAATGGTGATCCGACATAGTCCAATGAGTCTGACATAGTCCAAAAGGAAAACCTGAATACAAATAAAAATATTACATAAACTATGACAGTAAACTTAATCTCTTGCACCCTCTGAAGATCATGCCTGCGACTGATCTTCTGGGGGTGCAGGGTTTGGAGATCAACCTGTACAATATGATTCTGGAGGGTACCACCCACAGCCGCAGCACAATCTCCAGGGAGATGCTCCTCTGTCCCCCCACGCAGATTGTAAGCTGTGCTCTTTACCCCTCCCTCCTGCCCCTTTTTCACCATTGTGTGCCAGCCTAGTGCCAATGCAAAATACAACCCTCACCTATCATCCTATAGCCCCCTCACCACCTCCACCTATCACCCCATAGTCTCCTCACGTCCACCTATCACCTCATAACCTCTCCACCTATTACCACATATCCCCTTTTCACCCACCTATTACTCTCCTCCACCTATCATCCAATAACTGCCCCACTTGCACCTATCACCCCATAATCTCCCCACCTATCAGCCCATGTGGAATTTGTACAGAGCAGGGAGCACAGATTATTATTATTAACATTTATTTTAGAGCGCCATTGATTCCATGGCGCTGTACATTTGAGGGGGGTCACATACATGATATGTCAAGTGAGTACAATAATGACAATGAATGACGTATAACTGGTACAGAGGGAGAGAGGAACCTGCCCGCGAAGGCTTACAATCTACAAGGAGGAGGGAAGAGACAGGAGGAGAGGGGCAGACATGTTTGTGGGGTAGTACAGTGGCAGCAGGGTTATTGTAGGTTATAGGCAATCCTGAAGAAATGGGTTTTCAGGTTGCTTTTGAAGCTGGTGAGAGTGGCAGAGAGTCTGATGTGTTGGGGCAGTGCATTCCAGAGTGTGGGGGAAGCGCGAGAGAAGTCTTGGAGACGGTTATGTGAGAAGCTGATAAGATGAGAACAGACAAGAAGGTCCTGTGAGGAGAGGAGATTGCGTGAGGGGAGATATCTGGAGATTTGGGCAGAGATGTATGGAGGGGAGAGGTTATGGAGAGCCTTGTAGGTCATGGTTAGCAACTTGAAATTAATTCGCTGAGCTATTGGTAGCCAGTGAAGAGATTGACAGAGGGGAGACGCAGAGGAGTAGCGAGGAGAGAGGTGGATAAGACGGGCAGCAGAGTTGAGAATGGTTTGAAGGGGAGCAAGAGTGCTAGATGGGAGGCCACAGAGAAGGATGTTGCAGTAGTCAAGGCGGGAGATGACAAGGGCATGGACGAGCATTTTTGTGGTGTCGAAGTTGAGGAACGAACGGATGTGAGAGATATTTTGAAGGACAGAGCGGAGTCGAGGATTACCCCAAGGCAGCGGACTTGCGGAACAGGTGAGAGTGTACAGCCATTGACAGTGATAGAGAGATCAGGTGGAGGGATGGAGGGGGATGGTGGGAAGATGATGAATTCTGTTTTCTCCACATTTAGTTTTAGGAGACGGGAGGAGAAGAAGGAGGAATGGAGGACAGACATTCAGGGATCCGGGGGAGAAGAGAGGCAACATCTGGGCCGGAGATGTAGAGTTGGGTGTCATCAGCATATAGGTGGTAATGAAATCCATGTGAAGCTATGAGTTGACCCAGACCAAGGGTGTAGATCGAAATGAGAAAAGGACCCAGGACAGACCCCTGGGGGACACCAGAAGTGAGAGGCGGGGGGGGGGAGGTGGGGCGCGCGTGAGAGACGCTGAGGGTCCGATCAGAAAGGTACGAGGAGATCCAGGAAAGAGCCAAGTCTGTGATGCCGAGGGAGGAGAGAATGTGTAGCAGGATATGGAAATGCTGTAAAAATTAGAATTCTAAGATGTTTGTCTGTTAAGTTTTGCAGGGACGAGTCGAGAAGTCATTATGGTGGTCTGGACAGGATGCAGAAGAAAAGGGAAAGAGAACAACTTCAGCCATGGAAGATGTCTCCATTGAGTTCCTAGATGTAACTGCACTGTAATAACTAAACGCCTGCAGAGCCTGTGTACTCTGGTATCGACCACTATCTGGTCACTGTATCGAGGTAATATACAATTTGCATAGCCTGTATACACTGGTATCTACCCCTACATGGTCACTATATGGTTGTAATATTAATAGAAATCTAATGGTTTAGTTTCAGAACAGTTTGGTGGCATCTCCCAGCTTTCCTGAATGCTGAATAGGCTATCCAACGTCCATGAAAGCTGGATGATGCCGAACCCTTCAATTAGCTTTCTTCCAGAGCCGTTGCACAATTGGGTGTAGTGGGCATGACCTTTTGTTAAGGAGGTGTTGCTTGATATAATGAGTGGTATGGTCTATGCCTCAGCTCAAAATCTCCCTGGTGCCCACTTTCAACAGTTGGCAAGTATGTACCTAACCCACATTTATAAAACCTTAGCCACTGGTTCAGGCTAATCCATCCATAAGTTTTACCCAAATCCAAGGCGTTTCCTATACCTCTTAAGTATTATCTAGCTAGGATCACTCTTCTTATTCATTGTCTGGTCTTTAGAACATATGTCAGGAACCAACTTTTTCCCTCCCTCGCTCCCTTGGTAGCTGTAGATGTGGAATAATCTTTGAAAAGCTTGTTAATTTCTGTCCCATGGGTTTCTAGAGGAGGATCTCCAAAAAAGAATGAGTAGGTAGTACTTAGCAATAATAGTCAAGCTCTTCCAACTAATGGACATTTCAAGCCATATGTCGCACTGTCTTGCTAGAAGATCCTATCCATCCTAAGGAAGATAATCAGCATGTACTGTATGGATGTACAGTACGTGAGCTGCAAGGATGGATTCTTACCCAAGTCGGATGAGAGTGTCTTCCATATGAATGAGCGGACCCAGAAAAGTCACAAAAACATTCCCTAGACCATAAAACTGCCAACACCAACTTGTGTGCTTCCAGCAATGGTTGCAGGGTATTTGTTTCTTGCCTGACACGCCAACAACCAGCCATTTAATGAAGCCAAAAATGTGACTCAGAAAAGACAACTCTTTGCCACTCAGCAGAGGCCCAATTCTGGTACTGCCATGCAAATTGAAGCCTTTTATGCCGTGCTGCTTTGTTATTATAGTTGCAGTGACCATCCATCTGCTTTGAAGCCCCATACACAGTAGGGTTCACTGAACTGTTGTTATATACACATGTCTGGAAGCCCCCTAAATGATTTTGGTGGCAATCTGCTACACTGTAGCGTGTCGATTTACCCTTGCCCAACTTTATAGCAGACGATTAGCTCTCACATCAATGGCATATGGTGCTCCACAGGTTTATAAGTCTCTTATTCGCAATGATGCCATTTAAAGGGGTTGTCTCACTACATTGATTCATCTTACCTCAGTCCTGTTTTCTTGGTTTCACTTTGAATTCAGGGGCGTGTTTACTGGCTTCCACTAGGCTGCAGTAGAAGCCGGGTCTGTAGCTATAGCAACCAGTCCTGGCAGCCAATCATGACAGAGTAAACAGGTCTGTGGCTGTAGCGACCTGAGGAGCTGATGCAGCCCATACAAGAGGGGATATCTAGGAATAGGTAGGACACTGTTAATGGACAAATATTGCAAAGTGACTCGTTTTTGCAAGATCTTTAACATAAAAAGCAGCAATCCTTGTAGCGAGACAACCCCTTTAAACACTCACAATAAACTTTAACCACAGCAGGACATGAACAGTTAAAAACTGCACGTTTTCACAAATACTGCCACCCTACGTCCAAATGCCAATAATCTTTCCTTTTTGCAAATCTGATAAACCGTCCCTTTTACCCATGACACCAGTGAGAGATTTGTGTGCAGATCTATCTCACACCTTATATACCAACCAAGTCAGCTCACGACATGTGACTTCCTTTATGAGCTACGCACTGTCGACGTCGAAAGTAGAAAGTGGTCATTATAATGACTTGACTCTGCATATGGGAAATCTATAATATGCTTTCCTTCTATTTATTTATTGTGCCATTTGTCCTTAAAAACCTCCTGACTGGGTAAATAGTCACGATAGTATCCTAGGGTCATCCTCTGACGACATTTATACCCCACAGAGCTAATCTTAATATAAATATAACCATTATCTTTGACCACAGTTACTGGGCCAGATGCAAAACATTCACTACTTTAACCTCCATAACAAAAGTAAAGATTAAAAACAATAGCACAGATAGCAAAAAAAAAAAAAAATAAATGGCAAAATTTCATACCACAATACACACTGTCCTGACCTAGAAAAACAAGAGAAATTAAACAAAGACAGAGTTTTACAAATATTACAGACTATGCTATGTTTAATCCTTTATTTTTATTATAGTCCACTAAAGTCTCCTTTACATTTATAATTAGAGATGGGCGAATTGATTCTAACGAAGTGGAATTGTTTGAATTTCGGAAAACTTCGGTTGGGAAACGAAGCGAGTTTGGGGGACTTGGGTGAACGAAGTGTGCTTTTGATTGTAAAATTGGCTGCGAGCCATGGGCACATGGGGCAAAGCATTCTGGGGGAAGAAAGGCAAGCTTGCATGCATGTGCAGGATGAACCCAATCAGAGACCGGCGGGATTCTTGAGTCCCCGATATATAAGTCCGGGGCGCGACCCGGGGCTCGAATCTCTCACTGTGCTCATAGGGAAGGTGCTCCCGCGGCTGATATCTTACTGAGAATTGATTTTTATACAGCGATTTCGTGGAGTGTCTCAGTTTTCTCAGAGATGTTCTCTTAAAGTTCTATTTCTAATTTTTTGGGGTATTGGATCTAAAATCCCGTGTGCGTCACTGCAGCTGCATAACATTCAAAATCCAAGTGGATTCTAAGCCCGTTCCCGTTGTATTTATTTTAAAGAAACAGCGTTTTTACAATACAAATACCACTTTTTTTGGTGCTCAATTCTATTGCGCAATTTACATCCAGGGGTTAATTAAGTGTTGTTTTGTGGTGTGCTGACCCAAAAAACCCTCTTTTTCAACGCCCAAAATATATAAATTTTTCCCGTAGCGTAATTCACAAGCAAAGGTTAATTACAATTTTATCTTTGTTGTGTGGCGTAGAAAAACACGCAATTGTAACACGCTCAAAGCTTTTTTTGTGCGGCTCAATTCTTTGGGGCAATTACATCCCGGGGGTTTTTTAACGTTGTTTTGTGGGGTGTGACAAAAAAAAAACCGTTTTTTTACGCCAAAAATAATAAATTTTTCCTGTTGCCTAATTCACAGCAAAAAATTAATTAAAATGATCTCTTTTGGGGCGTAGAAAATCCAATTGTAAAACGCTACAAAGTACTATTTTGTCGGCTCAATTCTTTGGCGCAATTTACACCGGGGTTAATTTGCGTTGTTTTGTGGTGTGTGACCCCAAGAAACCCTCTTTTTCAAAGCAAAATTTTTTAAAATTTTTTTTGCCTAATTCACAAGCAAAGGTTAATTAAACGTATTCTTGTTGTGTGGCGTAGAAAAATAATTGTAACACGCTACATGCTACTATTTTGTGCGGCTCAATTCTTTGGCGCAATTTAATTTCCCGTGGTTAATTAAGCGTTGTTTTTTGGTGTGTGACAAAAAAAAACCGTTTTTTCAACGCCAAAAAGTATACATTTTGCCGTAGCTAATTTATTCCGAAGGTTAATTAAGCCCGTTTGTGTTTTACATTTAGTAAAATCCAGTGTTTTTAAACGACACATACAAGAAAATTTTTTCCCGGCCATTTGTGGGGGGCAATTTTTATCCCGGGGTTTCCAAGCTTTTTATGGGTTCATTTTTGGGTCAAAAAAAGAGTGTATTTTTTCTATCAGTATCATCATCAAAAGTGTCTGACATTTTTGAAAAAAAACGTATGGGCAGAAGAGAGGGGCAGGCTTGCACCCCGCGAGTGGCAGTGGCACAAACATTCCTGGAAACGGCCCGGGCGCAGACAGCAAGGGACCTCGCGCAGGGTCATCGGTGAGGCCACAAAGCCGCTGTCATTAGCGGCCGTTTTTGTTTTAGGAACCCAAGGGTTCTTGATTTGTTGATGGGGCATCTCTTCCCCCAGATGACATTGACAACCCAGCCAAGATCGGTGGGAACCTTAGACACAACTATTAGTTGGCTTGGCCCCGGGGGGGGCG
>JAODAL010079283.1:0-12628 GCA_025379985.1 Phyllomedusa bahiana | reverse complement strand
CGTGTGTGTTGTGAAAGGTGGGAAAAAAATAGGGAAAACATGAAAGATTTTTTTTTTTTCAAGTTCAAAGTTTTGTAAATTAATTTTCCAAAATTATTTATTTTTTAAAAGATTTGGGTTTTAAAAGGGGGGGTTTTTTGGGAAATTTTTTTTTTTTTTGCTTTCTTTTTGGATCAAAAAAATAAAGTGTATCTACCTTTCCCTAATCTGGGATCCGTGGTGGCAGTCTTAAATGGGGAACGGGACGTCGCCGTTTCAGGGGTAATGTTTTCACGGGCCGGACATCCTATTTGGTGGTGTCACCCAAAGGGAACGTGCCCCAATTGGAGCCCCAAAAAAGCGGGAAAAACCCAAACCATATGTGATTTTAGGAATTTACACATCCGTTTTTTGCACTTTATCCCCACTGAGGGTTTCCCAAAAAATTGTGGGGAAAAAAACACTTTTTGGGAGCTTTAAAAACGAAAAAACCCGGGGTTTTTGGGGAAAAAAGCTGGGCATTTCCTGGGCAGGGTTTTCCCCTTTTTCGGGTAGGGTTCTTCTTTGGGGGGACAGCCTTTAGGGTTTGTAATGAAGGGAAAAATTTATCCCCCCTTTAAATTTTTTTTGGGGGACACTGGACCCTTTAATAGGGACAACATCCCAAGGATCATTTGCTGGACATGCAAAATTTTGTCAGGGAATGTTCTGTCCTTTTTGGGATTTAAAGGGCCTTTTCCACGGCTTATTTTGGGCACGGTTTGCGCGCGTCCCTGCGTCCCAATACGCTGGAATCCTTCCCCCCCAAAAACCCAGTAACCCCAAAATTTTCAAGAAAAACTATGGTTTCCCGTCTTTTTTACCGTCGGAAAAAACCCAAAGGGGGGGGAAAAGTGAAAGGGTCATTATCCCGGGGGGTATACGCCCGGGGGGAAATAATGAAAGTTTTTGGGGGCCCGGGGGGCCCAGCCCCCCACACCCTTTTTTCAAGGGTTTATTGGGGGGGAAAATTGCCCCAAAATTAGGGGGTTAAATTAAGCCATGTGAAACCCGGCTTTCAGAAAAGGCTGTGGTAAAATTTTATTATTTGCTTTTTTTTTAAAGGTTAGGGTTTAGCCCTCTGAGGTTTGGTTCCCGGAAAATTCTCTTTTTGTTGTAAAATTGTTTTCTAAGGTTTGGTTTATTTATGGGGTTTTGTAAAAAATTGTTTTTTTAAAAAAAGTTTTCTTTTTTTTTTTAAGGTTTTAAAAAATTTTTTAATGTTTTGTTTTACCTCTCTCTCATTCTGTGCCCGGAAAGTAACCTTCTTTTTTCTTTCCCGTTTATTTTTTTTTTTTTCGGGTCTGCCCCCGTGGGAGAAAACCCCGGCTTGGAAACTTTCTTGGCGGTATGAAATCTTTGGGGGGGCTAAATTTTTTAAATGGGGAGGTCGCCAGGGGAAAATGTGCCCGCTGCAGCCAAAGGGGGGGATCAAGAAAGAAGGGGAAAAAAACCAGGGGAGAGGGAAAAGGGCCGTACATAGGATCCCAGGTGGCGGAGAGGAAAGTAAAATTTTATTTTTTTTTTCCATTTTAAAAGGCAGCTTTTCGGAAAAAGAAAAAAAATGTAGGGGATTCTTGTATAAAAACATTGTTTTTTTTAAAAAGGGTTTGTCAATAATAGAAAATGTATTTCCCCAATTTAAATTTAAAATTTTTTATTGTTTTTGAATGGTTGTCCCAGCCCCCCTTAGTGTTTAAAAAGGGCTTTTGGGGTGGGGCCAACTTCAAAAAGTACTATATTTTTTTTTTGATGGGGAAAAACAAAAACTCTATAAAATTTTCTTATTTTTAAAACACTAAAACGAAAAATTTTTAATTATATCAACTCTTTCCCTCTTTTACACTATTTAAAAAAAGTTTCCTTCTTCTTTTAAACCCCCTTTTTGGGTTCTGAAAGGGGGAAATTAACCCCCTTTTATCATCAAGTTGGGGGAAACCCCCATTATTAACAGGGGGCCTTTTTATCTATAGCAAAGTACTAGTTCCCAGTAAGGGTCCCAAGCCAACTTGGGCGGGTCGCCCCTACTCTATAGAACAGAAAAAAAAGGGGCCCCCTTGGGGACCCCGTAAAGGCAGCAGGTGACATTGTGGGACGAGGTGGAGTTTCAAAATTTAAAAAAACGTCATGCCTAAACCTCCCCTATGGCCAAAATTTGTAAATTTTAGTGATAAAAAGTCACCCCTTTGTTCTTTTGGAGTTTCCCAATTTTTTGGAGTTTATGTACAATTCATAAGTGCCCCTTCCCTTTTTGGGGGGACCCCATTTTTAAAAAAAATACCTTTTCTAAAATTTTTCCCACACTGGAATTTTTTACGCAAAATTATTTCCTTCATTTATTTATAAGTTTTGTTTTCCCCACTGGTAAAAAAATACTGAAATTTTTCTTTTTGCAAAAGGGATATCCCAAAATGCATTACAGATTCAAAAATTTTGTTATGTTTTTACAAAATGTTAACGGGCATGCGGGGAAAAAAAAACCCTCACAAAATTTTTGAAATGAATTGCCTTACAATGCAGATTTTAAACTTATTTATGGTGCAGAAACTGTGGATTTTTTGGGGGGCTTTTAAACTTTAACTTTTCATAGGCAGAAAATTCTTCTGAAAATTTTTGTTTGCATATTTTAAAATTATTTGGTGGGGGTTTTGCTGGTTGGGATTTACGGGCGAGTCTGCGCTTTAAAAAAAATGTTTTTGGAGGCAGGGTTTAAACATGTTTGGATGGTTGTGAAAATTTCGCTCCCATTTTGGTTTGCGTTTAAACCCCCATTTATTTAAGGTTGGAACCCCAAAGGGAAATTTCGGCTAATGCAGATTTTGCAAAAGAAAAACAATTTCAAAATAAAGATTTTGGTTGGAATGTTTCATGCAGTGTTTAAAATATGTCAATGTTTTCCCCCAACATTGGGGGGGGGGTAGGGGGGGGGGGGGGGGGGGGGGTGGCGGGGTGGGGGGGTGGGGGTGGGTGTGGGGGGGGGGGGGGGGGGGGGGGGGTGGGGGGGGGGGGGTGGGGGGGGGGGGGGGGGGGGGGGGGGGGGGGGGGGGTGGGGGGGGGGGGGGCGGGGGGGGGGGGGGGGGGGGGTTTTTTATTTAAACCACCATTGTGTAAGTTCTCCCATTAAAGATGAGAGAGGCCTGAAATTTGACGTATAGGTATGACCTAAACTAGGGAAGAAAAAATTGAAAAAACCCAAATCCAGAAAATAAATTTGTCTGTTTGGGAAAAATTAATTTATTTAAAAATTTTATGGTGGAAAGTATTTTGGTCCCCTTTACAATCAAACAAAAATTTTGGTTTCCCAAAAGCCTTTAACTTCTTTAAGGGGTTTTCCTCTGTTTTCCCACTCATCTGTAGTGATAAACACCCTGTTTAAAACTTTTTATCAGTATAAAAGAAACCCCGTCCAAAACCTCAAAAAAGCACCCCCGCCCAAAACTCCATATGGTGAAGCCCAAAAGAGTTTGCTAAAAGGACACCGGGAAAAACCAAAATTGTAGCCCGCACCGGGGGGAAGGGGACTGAATTTCCCAAAATTGGCAAGCAGTTTGGGGTATGAAGAAAATTTTCAATGTGGGGGGCAAAAAATTAGAAAAAAAAAAGGGACCAAAAGGGCCCAATAAATCATTCCCTCGGATCGGGGGCCCCACGCGGGATCTACCCCATGGGGAAAAATTTAATTTCCAGGAATGGTGAAAAAAAACCCCCAACCACAGGGGGGGCCCTAGTAAAAGACCTGCAGAGAGGCTTGGGGCCCAAGTAAAAGGCCATAAAAAAAACCACTACGCCCAAGGGATTTACTTTCCGCTGTGCCAGAGTGTCCCCCGGTTTAAAAGCCAGTCCCATGCCCGGGGCCCGTCTGAATTTTGCTAGGGCCCTTTTTTGGATGATACGGAAAAAATTAGGGGGGAATGTCATAAGGTCAATAAAACCCAAAAGTAGAATTTTTTGGGAAAACTTTAAAACTCGTGGGGTTTTGGGGAGGGGAAGGGAATTGCCGATTTCGAATTTCAAAAAAACCCCCATACTACTGTAAAGAATGGGGGTGGAAACATCATGCTTCGGGGGGGTTTTTCTTGCCAAAGGGACCGGGAGGGACTGATCTTTGTAAGAAAGAAGGGAATGGGGCCATGAAAACATGAGTTGCGGTGTAAAAACCCTCCTTCCATTTTTAAAGGGCTTTTAAAGATAAAACTGGGGGGTCTTTCAGGGTAAAATGATCCCAAGCCCCACCCCCGGGCAACGAAGGAGGGGGCTTGTAAGAAGCTTTTTCAGGCCCTGGAGTGGCCAAACCCCAGTCTTCAGATTTAAAAACCCCCACAAAAAATTTTTGGAGGGTTTTTAAAAAGTCCGTGTTGGGGGACACCCCAAAAACATCACTTCTTTTGAGGAGATTCCCATGGGGGGGAATGGGCCAAAATCCCGAAACAGTTTTTCCCAAACCCTTTGTGAAGACTTACAAAAAATTTTCCCCCCTTCTTTCCCAACAAAGGATATAGGGACAAAAGTATTAGATGAACTTTTGTAATTGACCCAAAAAAATTCTTTTTTCCCCCTAAATTTTTCAAAATTCTTTCCCAAAACAGACAATGTGGGTTTTTCAGGATTTGTTTTTCATTTTGTCTTCTTGGTTTTAGGTTTTAAACCCTTTATGTTTTATTCCCGGCCTTGTCATCTTTTTTTAAGTTTTGGGGGAACTTGAAAAATTGGTGGGCAAATAAATTTTTTTTTTTCCCCCCTGTTCCCCTTGTTGTAAAGCAAGTTAAAAATTAAATTTTATTTTAAAATTTCAGTAGGCACACTACTCCCCAAAAACCTAAATTTTTAAAATATAAACTAATTTTAAAAATAAAAAAAAACAAAAAAAACAATAAAGAAAAATTTGTTGGTTTTTTTTTTAACACAAGGGAGTTTTTGCTACTTTTTTGTGTGGGGTATTGGCATAAATTAAAAGGTCATTTTTAAAAAAAGTTTAAAATGTAACCCAAAATTTTTGGGGGAACAAAAAGGGCATCGGAAAATTTTTCTCCCAAGGGGAATTTTTCTTTCATTTTGACCCCTTTAAGTTCTTCTTTAAACAATTTTTTAAAAGAATGGGGTTTTAAAAGGGGGTTTATTAAAAAGGGTTTCTTTAAACCCCCCCCCAGCTACCCAAACTCTGAAAAAATGATCATTTTAAATTTGGGGGTTTTGGTTTTCAAATTTCCCGTACAAAAGAAGCTGTATAAAAAAGGGATCCTTTTGTCACATGGCCCGTCTGTTTGACAACTGCAGGGCTTAAGACAAATGGCAGCGCTGCCCTTGAGGCTAAGGTTTAGAGGTCTGCCGGGAATTTTAAAACCCAAGTGGGGGAAAAAAAAAAAAAAAAAAAAAAAAAGGTATTGTTGTTTCATTAAAAGGGGTTTCTTTTAAGGGGAAAAGGGAGAAGAAAAGAGCATCAAAGGAAAAGATTTTAAAATGTGTATTACCCTTACTTTACAAAACACACTATGGTTTTGTATATATAAAAATATTTAAAATTTTTAAATTTTATATATATATAATATATTTTTTATATATATATTATAAAACACATTATATATATTAATAACACAAACAAGGGATAATATTTCACAAAATATATATTTTTTACACAAAAATATATTTTACACAATATAAAATATATTTTATTATACACAAAAATATTTTTTAATTCAGATTTCTAAAATTAATTTTTAATTGTGTTCGTTTTTTATTATATACCTGATATAGGTTAAAACACACAAGCTATAAAAAGTGGGGAAGTTAACAAACAATGATGTAAAAAAGAATTTTTATAATGGGAAACCCAAGGGAATGAGTTTTCTAAAGAAGGGGAAAAAAAAAAAGTTTCTGATTTTTTGGAAATTTAAAAAAATACAGGGTTTTTTTTGCAAACCCTTTTTCAATTCATTTTTTAAACAGCACAGAAAAATAAAACTACAAGGTATGAAAACCAAAACCCCCAGAGTGACCCCAAAAATCTTCTTTGGAATGTTTTTGAAGGCTCCCCCTAACTTTTAAACTTGACTTAAATTTTCAAAAAAAAAAGCAGAAAAATCCCACGCAAATTTTAAACCAAGTTTTTAAAAATGTATTTTAATTTGCAGAGCAGTCTTAACAAATAATTGGGGCCCCGGGCATAACACTGCAGTTTGGGCCCGCCTAAATTTCATGAAATTACAATAGGCCATGGGCCCCTTGGGCCCCACCCCGGGACACCATATCACGGCTTTTGTCAGCCGGGAGCCTTCCCGGAAAAATTGGCAGGGCATGGGTCCTTGGTTCCTTCTCCCCCAGGGTTTTTTTAAAGTTTGCATATCCTCAAAACACACAGTTAAAAAGCTAAAGGGTAACAAGGGGGTCCAAGGTATTTTTTTTTTTTTGGACATACCTATACCCGGGGGGGCCCACATACTTGGAAATGGGAAAAGATGGGCCCTTTCAAAATTTTGGATTTTAAATTTTAAAAAAAAACATTGGAGGGTCTGCATGGCATAAATTTTTTCCATAAAGGATATTGAAAAGGGTGGGGGTTTTTTCCAAAAGAAAAAATTGGGTTTTAAAAAGGTCATTTTTGGGCAGTCAAAAAAGGGCCCTTTTGGGGCTGCCCTTTCACCAAAGTCTTGCGGCTTCCTCCGTCTGTGGTGGGTTTCACCCCTTTAAGGTTTTGGGAAATAGTCCCCCTTTTTGAGATCACAATGAATTTCCCTTGGGGAATTTTTAAAAGCCAGTGTGCGCCCCCCACTTCGTTTGCATCATAATTTCCCCCCAATTTTCACGGGTGTTCCCCCTATTGCTTTTGCAATAATTTTTCCCCTTTGAGAAAAAGGAAAAAGCAAAGATGTACTCTAAAATTTCCCATGTTTTTGATACCCTTTTTTTTCTTTAAAAGGGGGTTTTTCCCACTTTAATGTGATGGGGCATAATGTGCGCCTGCAGGGCACTTTTTTATTAAAGGGGTTTTGCCAAAAGAAAATAAAAAATTTATTTGGGAAACTTGCAAAATAAATAATAAAAATTTCCCTTTCCCTCTTTTTAAAAAAATTTTGCACCGTTTTTGTTTTTGCTGTTTCCCTTTTGGATCCATTGTTTAAGTTGTCTCGGGGATACGAAAGGGTGGGGAGGTCCCCCAGTCCTGGTCAGACATGTCAGGCATCAATTTTTCCCTTTGGGGCTACTGAGTGTTCCCAAAACCCCAAAGGGGCTATCATTTTTACCCCCGTTCCCTCTGTGCTCCTTTGTTAAAAAGTCAAACCTTTCAAATAAAAAAAAAAAGAAAAACCCCAATGGTTTGTGCATTTATAAAGAGAAAAAAACCAAACCCGGTTTTGGTTTTTGCAAGGGGTTTTTTGAACTAGGACCTTTTTGTAAGGGTTTTAAAAAATTTTACTTCTAAGCTACTCCTTGCTTTTTTTTTACATAAAACAGACCCTTTCTTTGATAAAAAAAAGGGGAAAAGCATGGGTGATTTAATCCCGAGGGTCCCATTATTGCAATGGGAAACAAATCAAACCGCCCCCCTTTGGGGGGGCCCCAGAAACCCGAAGAAACTGGATGGAGGGGGTATGAAAGGAGTTGTGGCCAAAAACCCCTTTTTAAAAATGGTTTGACCCCCGGGATCCCCATAATTTTGCCAAAAAAGGGGTGGACCACAAATTCAGAAAGGGGTAAATTTTTTCCAGCCAATTTAATAAACTTCAAAAGAGGGGAAAAAAAAATTCCCCTTGGGGTTTGGGCCCTCTTGGCCCTTGTTTTTCCCATTTACATTGCCACTTAAGTCGATAAAACCCACCAAATTAAACAAAAACTGCCGGTAGGCCTTGTAAACCAAAAACCCTCCCGTCTGTATAAAATGCTCCTAAAAACCCTTTACTTTTTAAAAAGCATTTTTTGTCAGAAATACAACAAATTTTAAAAAACTCTAATGGTTTTGGGCCCTGTTAAACACCGTTAAATTTGGGGGGTTATTCGGCCCTTTAATTTACGTGCCGAAGTGCGAAAATTTTACGGGCTGAAAAGGGCCCCCTTTCTTACGGAAACCCACGGGTTCTCAGGGAATTTATGGATGTTTTCCTTCCGGGGCTCGGCGAATTCCCCGGGGGAAAGGGGAAAATTGACAGGTCATTTTCTAGGAAGGCCGTTTTCGCCCCACTGGGTAATTGATAGTCTATAGGCCGGGGGGAAAAGGGTCCCGGCCCCCCGCCCCCGGCCCCCACGGCGAAAATTTGCGGGCGAAATTTTACACCCCGCTTTTTAAGTTTGTGTGAACTAGCCTTAACTCTAAAAAAAACTTAAAAGTTTCCAGTAATACCAATAAAATCATTTAAAAATATTGACCTACGGGTTGAGGGCCAAAAATTTTTTGGGGCAGTGCAAAATTTTTTGTTTTTTTTAACCCGTTTTCAAAAACAGGGTTAAAACCTAGAATTTTATTATAATAGGGCGAAAGTGACACTCCCAGCTCCCCATATGAGATTTTCCCACACCCAAATTGGAAAAAGGGGTTTTTTGGGAATCATAGTATGTAATGTTTGCTTCCTTCTTTTTTAAGGGACCAAAATTTTAATTTGGGGAATGGACTCTGGGGCTGAAATTTAATTTTTGAAGGGTCTCCCCCCTTTAAACCTGAAATTTCAATAAAAGTAGAAAAAAAAGGGTTTGGGGGGTTGTTTCCCGGGGTGGTGGTTTTGCTTTTGGGGGAAGGGGTTGGTTTGTGACCAGAAAAATTTTGGCGGTAAAAGGAACTTTCAATTGATGTAAAAGCAAGCATCCTTAGGCTAAAAAAAAAGGGAAAAAATCCTTTGAGGTTTAGCAGACATGTTGGGAGTAGCAAAATCAACAGTCGGGAAACCATTCTGAGAAAAAAGGGAATTGTTTGGTGAGTTTGGGAAACCCCAAAAAGGGCCTGGGCGTCCAGGATAAAAAAACATTTGGGGGATGATCGCCGGCATACTTTCTTTGGTGAAAAAACCGTTTCACAACTAAAGAAGGCCCAGAACATTTTCAGTGAAGTAGGTTTTATTGTTTTTAAGTCAACATTTAAAGGGGAAGGGACCCCCAGGGAAAAAAAAATTAAAAAGGGGTTTTCACATCTAGATGAAAACCCTTTCATAAAGGGCCAAAAATGGGACGGGCCAGAGTTAAATTTCCCGAAAAACACCCCCAAAAAGCCAGTCTTTTTGGGGGAAAAGTTTTATGGACAGATGAGCCCCAAAGATAAACCCTTTATACCGAATAAAATTGGGGAAAAGGAAAAAAGGGGTTTGGAGAAAAAGGGGAACGCACATGCCCAAGGGGCAAAAACATCCTCATTTAAAACATGGTGGAGGCAAGGTGATGGCATGGGCAGGGGAGGGGTTTTAAAAAATGGCATGGGGGTACTTGTGTTTTGATGACATAACAGCAGAAAAGGGAGTTAACCGGGAAAAATTTAAAGTGTACCGGATTATTTTGGGGCCCGTTTACCCAAAAGGGTGCTTTGGGGAAAAATTTTTTTCGGGAGGGGCGCTTTATTATTTAAGATGGCCCAAGGGGACCCCAAAAGCATTACAGCCAAAGTACCCAGGATTCATGAGTCCCAAAAAAAGTGGAACATTCTGCAAGGGGAAAGAAAATTACCAGATTCAACCCTTTTAAAAGCAGGCATTTAAACTTGCTCAAATCCAAAATTAAGAGGGGAAAAGCCCCACAAACAAGCAAGCCCTAAAGGCTGGGGCTAAAAAGGGCCTGGCTAAATTTTTAAGAAGGAGGAAACCGGGTTTTGGGTGGGTCCAGGGGTTCAAGATTTTAAGGCAGTGATTGCCTCCAAAGGATTCCCCCAAAAAAATTATTGAAACAAAAAATTTATTTTGGTTGGGTTAGGTTTTATTTGTCCAATTACTTTTGAGCCCCTAAAATGGGGAGTTTTTTTAAAAGAAATTTGTTTTAAAATTTCCCTAATTTTCGTTCAGTTTTTTGTTAACCCATAAAATTTTAAACGTTAAATCTGCAATTAAATTCTGTTTTTAAGAGGTTTCTTTTCAAAATCCTTGTGGTGGCATGCAGAGCCCAACTCGCAAAACTTGTGCCCGCCCAAATTTTCGGGCCCCTAACTGTATATCTCGGTAAAAGAAAAAAATTGTAAAAAATCTCCCTCGGTTTATATCGAGTCACTGTCGGCGTTCGGGGGTTTGCGTGGCCCAGGCCCCCGGCGGGACATGCAGCTTTTTATGAGCTCCTCAGGGAGTGCAAAAAAACGGGAAGGGGGGAGTTAGCTGACAGGTGGGGGGCCCATTTGCGGGGGCCCCAGACGTGCCCAGCAAATCTCCCCCCGTTTTGCGACTCCCCCGGAGCCACACAGGTGAAGAAAATACCACGGGGAGCAGGGGAGCAAAGCGTCCCCTGTCTGCAGTGGCCCCGGGGGGCCCCGGCAGACTGGGCGGTTTGGGTTTCCCGGAAACGGGCAGTGTGTGTCATCACGCGGTGGGGGCCCCGGGATGAGTCCCCCAACTGTGCCGAGAAGACGGAGGAGAGCCCCCGGGGAGGAGCACCCGGGGGAAAAAAGGGTAAGGGGTTGTTTTTTTTTTTTTAAAACCCCTGCATTACTTCCCTGGGGGGCCTAAAACCGGCCCCTATCCCGGTTGGGGACCTTTCCCTGCCTTACCCTCCCTTTTAACCTCCCTTTAGGGGGCCCTTATACCTCCCTATGGGGCACCCTGGGGGACCTTCCTTTCCTAGGGGGATTTTTTACTCCCTATTGGGGACTTTTAAACTGCTATATCTGTAGGGGGGAAAATTAAAAATTGCCTTGTAATTTTTTTTGGTATCTACTTTTATTTTTTAAAATTCAACCGGTAGCCGCTGCAACCCCCAAACCCTTGGTTATACTCGGGGTCAATAAGTTTTTACCGGTTATTTGGCAAAAATTTGGTCCCTGGGCTTTTACTGGGGGGTTGGGTTATTTCGGTATAAAAGGTATAAAAATATTTTCTCAAACTATTTTAAAAAAAAAAACAAAAACATTTTTTTTTATCTAAATAACAACCCAAAAACAGATATGGGCCCGGTTTTTCTTACTGGTTTTTAAACTATTCCAAAAACGTTCATTTTATTTGGCTTTTGGCTAAAAATTTCAGGTTGAACAAAAAAAAAATGGGGCCTTTTTTTATAAATGAATGGGAAACTTTCTTAACTTTAAAATTGAAAAAGGGCCCAAACTGTTAAATGTTTCAGTCCTTTTTGCACAATTGTGACCTTTAACAAGGAGATAAATTCCCCAAAAAATTCACTAAAGGTGTTTGATCCGAACGCTAAATTAAATTTTTTTGGAAACCCAATTTTAATTAGGATTTAAAAAAGTCCTTTTCATTTTGTGTTCTTTTTTTTGCCCATCTTTTTTTTTTTTGGAAAACCAAGGGACAACCCCTAAAATTTCTAAATTAGTACCTGGCCTTTGCAAAGGCTTCAAGCAGGATGCTCTCAGAGGAAGGGGCCCACTGAGTTTTGAGGCCCTCAGGGGTTTTGCAACAGGTTACGAGATTGGGAAGGGGCGCAAAAAGACAAAGAAGTGGACGTCTTTTTGGTTTACATCCCCACAGATGACGTTTCATTGTACAAAAGGTCTGGGGAAAATGGATGATGTTTTTGCGACAACCCCAAAAAAATTTTAAAGGGAGGTGGAGGGCAAACGACCCATGCAGACCATTTTTTACCTTTTACTTAAGCGTGGTCTCCCGTGTTAGAAAAAGGAAAAAGTACCTCCCCTGGGCGGATCGCGCTCCCCTTGACATTCCAGCATCACTGTTTTGCCAAAATTTTTGGGCTAGGTGTTTTGACTTTCATCACTGAAGGGGCACACTACTGTCCCTGTCAGCAAAAGATGCTTTTCTGGCCCAAGAAAGATACGTTTCCCGTGTTGGGGGTTTGGTCAGTCCCCTTCCCAAAATAGCTAGCAACAGCCCACGTGATTGTAAACATTTAAAGTTAGTCTGACAGACATTTGGGCCCTCTCACCCCCCTTAAAATCTCCCGGAAGTTCTGGGGGCATTAAACTTTCCAGTTCCAAAAGGGCATTGTGTAAAATTTGAAGCATTTCATAAAGTGTGGATGTGGGCCCAAAGGGATGTTCCTTCGTTGCCTTTCTGAGACTCTTCCAGTCTTTTTCTTTTTGCAACCTGCTGATGACCCCCAAAGTTCAGTTTTAAGGTGGTGTTTTTGTCCCCTTGTCAAAATGTGAACAGCATGATGAGGAAAAACCGTTTAAATCCCAATTCAAATGACCCCTTAAATTTTTTGGGCGTTGGGGGAATAAAAACTTGTTGAGAATTTCGCCATTAAAGATCTTTGTTAGGGTATGTTCACACGTTTTTTTTGGGGGCATATTTGGGGAGGGAAATTTGCCCCCCAGCGAAAACATTTGGGGAAAAAACTTTGTTATGTAAAAGGGAAGGGGGCAGGGGTTTTACAAGTACATGGGGGAAAGTCAAAACTTCCTGGCGTACTGCGGGGACGTACAGTACGCACCAAATAAGCCGTGTAAAACAGATAAAAAGGGTTCAGCAATTTTTGGGAAAAAAAAGAAAGGGAAACATTGGACATGTGCTTCTAAAGT
>JAODAL010079282.1:0-12629 GCA_025379985.1 Phyllomedusa bahiana | reverse complement strand
ATAAAGTATTTTTCCCTTTCAAAAATTTTAAAATTGCGGGTTTTAAATTTTAAAGCAAAGGTGCTCTTAAAAAATTGGGGGTGGCAAAATTTCATAAAACACGTATCTGTTATTTTTTGGTTTTATAAAAGGGTTTTTTTTTTGAAACCTTTTAAAATTTCACCTGTGGTGAATTTTAAAATTTGTTTTTTAAGTTTTAAACGTAGATGGGGGGTTCTTTTCAATGAAAATGCTGGGGGCAAAAGTCAAAAAACCGAAAACTGTTATTTTTTGGTATTTAAAAACGGTATTTTTTGCCCTTTCTTTTAAAACTGTGGGGAAATTTAAAATTTGTTTTTTAAGATTTTTTTAACCGGGGGGAGGCTGGTAAAATTGAAAATGCGGGGTGCGAAAAAGGGTCAAAAAAACACGTAAACTGTTATGTTTTGGGTTTAATAAACTTTTTTTGGGCCCTTTCCCAATTCCCCTGTGGTGATAAAAAATTTGCTGTTTTAAGATTTACTTTGATGCGCGCTTCCAATGAAAAAGGTTGGTGGGGCAAAATTTAAAAAAAACACTTAACTGTTTTTTTTTTTGGTATAATAAACGTATTTTTTGCCCCTTTAAATTTACCTGTGGGTGAATATAAAAATTGCTTTTTTTAGGTTTCCCGTAGTTTGCTGGTCAAATGAAAAATGTGGGTGGAAAAAAGTCAAAAAAAAGGGTAACTGTTTTGTTTTTTGTATAAAAAAGGGGAATTTTTTGCACCTTTTTTTTTTCCCAATTTCCCCCTTGTGGTGAATATAAAATTTGCTGTTTTAGTTTTACGTAGATGCTGCTTTCAAAAAAATTTGCTGGGTGCGCAAAAGTCAAAAAAACACTAACTTTTTATTTTTTGGGTTATAAAAAAACGGAAAATTTTTTGCCCTTTAAATTCACTGTGGTAAATTTTGGTTTTGTTTTTTTAAATGTTTTTAGTAGTTTGGTGCGTCAATGAAAAAAGGCTGGGTGGGCCAAAAAGTCAAAAAACAGGGAACCCTGTTATTTTTTGGGTTTTTTTAACGATATTTTTTCCCCTTTAAATTTTCACCTTTTGGGTGAATTGAATTGTGTTTTAAGTTTTTACGTAGTTTGCTGGTAAAGGGAAAAAATGCGGGGTGGAAAAAAAGTCAAAAAAACACGAAACTGTTATTTTTTTGGTATAAAAACCCGGATTTTTTTGCCCTTTCAATTCACCTTTTGGGGAAATATAGAATTGCTGTTTTAAGTTTTTAGGGTAGATGCTGCGTCAATAAAAAAATGTGGGGTGCAAAAGTCAAAAAAACACGTAACTGTTATGTTTTTGATATAATTAACGGAATTTTTTGCACCTTTCTTCATTAACTGTGGTGAATATATGATTTGCTGTTTTAAGATTTACGTAGATGCTCGTCAATGACAATGTGGAGTGCGCAAAAGTCAAAAAACACGATAACTGTGTGTTTCGTAACGATTCCCACGGTATTTTTGGCAACAAACAACTGTGCTGTTCTACAAGATTCGCTGGATTGTAAATTTAACTGCAAGGTGGATATATCCAACAGTCACAGGTGTAATGGGTAATACTGAAAATGAACACTATCTGGTAAAAATGTATACTGTTAATAATAGTGGTGTTTTGCAGCTGCAAAAGAGAACTGCAGTTTACTAGTAAATGATGTGTATCCATATTAAGTTCCAGGCTGCCACATATCCAGGATATTATTTCAATAGCAAGACTGTTATAATAAAGATATTCCTCTACATTCTTCATAAGTCATGGTGAATCTTTATCATGTTTTTATTGATAGAGCTTGTCTGTGTTCGCCGTGGGGGGCCCCTCCCCCCGCTCCCACCGCCAGTGGAATTTACCGCGGTAGAATGCTGCTTTAATAATTCTCTAGCTAACTACATAAAAATCTTCAAATCTATTATATACATAAATTGGAAGGATCACAGCTAATAGTAGAGGTTTCTCTGTGCAGAAATAGACTAATTTCGCTGAGCTGTTTGGCCACAGGCAGAGCGCAGGTCCTATCCCTATAAGACCTGAGAGACACTGAGGCTGAAACAGGAAACACTGTTCTATGTAAAAATGAGGTCATGTGTTTTTTTTCCAGCCAATCGCAACCATACACATCCCAGTCATACGTCGCACACACATCTCACCCTGCTCTATTCTGTAATCTGATTTGCTGGCCGCCAAAATTACGGGAAAGGGGCGCCAAAAAAAGCGCGATCTTAAAGATGATGCACAGTTTTTAAAACCTTTAAATTTATCGCATGATCTGGAAATTTCGATCACCATAAAAACCTTGCCGATTTCCCAACTTGTCGATAAAAAACGCTCAACACTACTAATGATAATTACCTTTGCAAATGTTGCAAGAACCGACTAGAGGAAAAGGCCCTTCTAGATTTAATATTGACTAATAGACCTGACAGAGTAACAAAGGTTCAGGTTGAGGGGCACCTGGGAAATATTTGACCATAAAATAATAAATTTCCGTTTATCCTTAAATAGATTTTTTTGTCAAGGAGCCCACAAAAACCACAGAAATTTTAGGAAGGCTAATTTTATTCTGCTTTGGGATGCCCTAAAACCGTTTTTGACGGGGACAATGTGTTTTAAATATGGCAGAACTAATAATAAATGGGATATTTTTAAAAACATCCTAGGCTACCAGGTGTGAAGGTACATACCTTATGGTAAAAAAAATTAGAAACAGGAAAAAACCCAATGTAAGATTCAACAGGGATTTAAAAGAGGCAATAAAAAACAAAATAAAGCATTTCACCTATTTAAAACAGGAGGGTAGGGAAGAGGGCACTAAGAAGCTATAGGGAAAAAATAAATTTGTGTAAAATAAAGATAAAGGAGCAAAGCTGGAGACGGAAAGACGTATCGCCATAGAAAGTAAAACTAACCCCAAAATATTTTTTAACTATATAAATAGTAAAAAGATTAAAACAGAAAATGTTGGCCCTTTGAAAAATACTTGAGGAGGGGGACAGTAGAGGGCGATGAAAAAAAGCAAACCTATTAAACACTTTTTTCTCCACTGTATTTTACCGAGGAGGATGAGCTTCCTGTTGAACAGAGGGATGAGGAAACTCCAACTTAAAAGTTTCTTTGCTTACCCAAGAAGAAGTGCAGCTCCGTCTTAACAATATTAAAATAGACAAATCACCAGGTCCAGATGGCATACACCCACGTGTCCAAAGGGAGGTAAGTGATGTCATAGATAGGCCCCAAATTCTTAATATTTATGGACTGTCTGATAACGGGGTAATGTCCCAAAGGATTGGCGCATAGCAAATGTGGTGCCAATATTCAAAACGGGTCAAAAAATGATCCAGGAAACTATTAGGCCGGTAAATTTGACCTCTGTTGTAGGTAAAATGTTTGAAGGTTTTCTCAAGATGCTATCCTGATAATTCACTGAAAATAAATGTATAACGCCCGTTCCAGCATGGGTTTATGAAGGGTCGGGCCTGTCAGACTAATCTCATCACTTCTAGAGGAAGTCAGTTCTAAGACTGGATCGGGGTGAGGCATGGATGTCATATATCTAGATTTTTCTAAAGCATTTGATACGTGCCACATAAAAAGTTGGGAAGTAAAATGAGAGTGCTGGACTGGGGGAAAACGTGTGCAAGTGGGTAAGCAACTGGGTCACTGATAGAAAACAAAGGGTAGTAAATAACGGTACATACTCTGACTTGATTGCTGTTTACTAGTGGGTACCACAAGGGTTCAGTATTAGGCCCTA
Source organism: Phyllomedusa bahiana (assembly GCA_025379985.1). Taxonomy (NCBI): domain Eukaryota; kingdom Metazoa; phylum Chordata; class Amphibia; order Anura; family Hylidae; genus Phyllomedusa; species Phyllomedusa bahiana. The sequence continues at coordinate 8,859 of JAODAL010079282.1, read as the reverse complement.
TCCTCTTCAACATTTCATTAACGATCTTACACAGGGATTACACAGTAGAATATCGATCTTTGCAGACATACAAAGCTCTGTAAAGTAATCAACACAATAAGGATAATGTGGTTATTACAAAGGGATCTGGATAGGTTGGGGGCCTGGGCAGGGAAAATGGCGATGAGGTTTAAACACAGATAAATGCAAGGTTATGCACATGGGGAGGAAAAATCCATTACAAACTACATGTTAAATGGGAAAAAGGCTGGGGAAAAGTGACATGGAGAAGGACTTGGGAAATCCTGGTGGGACAGAAACTTAATTGTAGCAGCCAGTGTTAGACAGCAGCAAACCAAGGCAAATAGGATCATGGGGGGCATTAGAAGGGGCATAGAGGCACATGATAGAACATATTCTCCCCATTATACAAGTCACTGGTTAGACCACACATGATTTTGTGAACAGTTTTGGGCACCAGTGCACAGGAAAAACATTGTAGAGTTTGAACAGTACAAAGGGGGCAACAAAAAAAAATAAAAGGACTGGGTGGACTACAGTACCCAGAAAGATAGCAAGATTAGGGTTATTTAGTTTTAGGGAAAAAAAACGGCTTCGGGGGGACATAATAAATATGTTTAAATACATCAAAGGTCAACCAATTTATTAGATTACTAACGATTAAAAAACACTTTTTTACAAGCACACCGGAGGAATCTGATAAAGACCACTCCCCTACATCGACAGATTATTTTCCTAGGGGATTGAGCTTTGCTGAGCAAAACTCCATTATTCTACTAGAAGGTCTTAATGATAATCAAATACAGAACAGAACAATAACAACTAAAGATGTTAATTTGCAATACATAAAAAAACAGTGATTTCTACCCTATCAATTCTAGGGCTTCTGTTATGGAAGATTTTCAGTCCATAGTAGAAAAGGAATTACGAGATCTGCACTTGAGGAGAGATGTTAAAAAGAATAACATGACTAAAAAGGAAACTAGTGCCCTTAAGGATATACAAGAAAATCCATATTTGGTAGTCCGTTGCTTCCGATAAGGGGGGCACTGTTGTTAACCTTGATAGGATTTATATTTAGGGAAAGTGAATAAGATGTTAGATGACAACAAGATATACAAAAAGTTGACACAGGATCCTACTAAAATCTTTTCTGGCAAAGTAGATAAACTTCTTGAGGAAGGTAGGCTATGGAAGTTCTCACGGATAAACAAAGGGACAGCATGAGTGTTAGGTATCCCAAAACTCCTATTTTCCACGCCCTCCCCAAAATCCATAAGGGGGTTTTTCCTCCCCCACTTCGTCCCATAATTGCAGGAATAGGGTCCATCTATGAGCATATTAGTACTTGGCTAGACCGGCATTTACAGCCTTTGGTCTTTCGATCGCCGAGTTACTTGAAGGACTCTAGCGATGTTTTGAAGTACATGGACAATGTGATTTGGAAGCCAGACTCTCAGTGGGTGTCCTGTGATACAGATGCTTTATATACCACAATACCACATACTTTAGCCCTTCATGCCTTATCTCATTTTCTCAACAAATACATGGAATATGGTGATTCTCTCAATCAGTATATTCTTCTGGTCACAGAATTTCTGTTAGGACACAATTTTTTCATGTTTAATGGCTCCTTTTACCTGCAGATACAGGGATGCCCAATGGGCTCTTGCTTTTCACCTTCACTTGCCAACATATTCGTTTCGTATTGGGAAGAGAGGTATATATATTCCATTGATAATGTTTTTTCTGAGCAGATATTTTGGTATGGGAGGTATATAGATGATACCCTGTTAATTTGGCAGGGTTCATCGACCTCCATACCCAAATCTGTGGAATACCTTAATGCCAACAATGATAATTTGGTTTTTACATTTGAAATGCACAAAAACCGAATAAATTTTTTGGATCTAATTTTGACAGGTGATCCAGTTACAAGTAAGGTTCACAGCACTACATACAGGAAGGAAATTTCAGGGAATGGCATTTTACATGCCTCCAGTTGCCATCCCCACATGTCCTAAATAATCTCCCGGTGGTGAGTTTATAAGATCCAAGAGGAACTGCAGTGAAGTGGGGCATTACAACCAGGAGAGGAAGATAGTTACTGGACAGGCTGAGGAACAGGGGGTACAAGAGCAGATACATCCACAGAGCCTTGGATATAGTTGATAGGAAGGATAAAAATGACCTCATTATTTCCTCCAGGAATAGAAAATCGTCCTCCAAAGAGTCTAACATATATTTCAAAACAACAATACAGCAATCAATATCAGGATGTGGTGCAAGTCATACAAAAACATCTACCTATATTAACTATTGATCCAGTATTGCCGAGAAGTGCTAAAAAAAAGGGTGTAAATTTATATCTACAAGACCACGTACTTTTGGTAACATGATCTCCCCAAGTGTGTTCCTTCCAGCAGTCAAACAGAGGAGACATACTTGGATGGATTTCAAGGGATCTTTAATGTGGAGTGACAGATGCACCCTGGGGTAAATATATGGTCAAATCGGACATCTTTACCTCAACAGTCACAGGCAAACAATACAAGATTCGGAGTTTTCTTAATTGTCGCTGTTTCATATGTGGTGTACCTCATTTGGTGGCGATATATGCAATACACAATACGTGGGATGCACTACCAGAAACCTATATATTCGCATCAGGGAACATATACATGATTCTAAACAAGCTATTCTCAGTAAAATCTCAGGAGCTGCTAAGCATTTTTTAGACGTTCATCAGGGTTAATCTTACATCTTTTAAGTTCAGGCTATAGAAACAGGTCAATAGACCCCTAAGGGAGGGGATTGGAGGAAGGCCCTTATGAATAGGGAGCAAAATTGGATACTCATCCTCGATACTAGGTTCCCCCGGGGCCTGAACTTTAAATCTGACCTTTTGTATATTTATTAGCCACATTCACTAGTCTTGTTTGGCATTCTCGCACCAAATGATTTGGGTTGTGTTTTTTTTTTTTTTTTTTCCCTTCTCCTTCAATCCATGCATATACTAGTGTCGTGTTTTGTACATGTATATTTTATGTACATATATTCTTTGTTTGACAGTACTTTTTCCTTATCTATATGTTACGTTGCATGTATATATTAGACAGCAACGAGTGTGAATTAGGAGCTATTGATTGCATCTATACCATAATGGGTTAACTGCACAGGTGCGGAACCTGGATTGACCCAGGAAGTTGGCTTTAAGAGGAAGTGTTTTAGATATGTATGTCAGTTACGAATAAGGGCCATTACAGGAGCCTGAAACGCGTCAACTGTTTGCTTTTTTTCCCATGTTTTTATAAGCCATTTTAATACTTTTTTCAATAAAGAGAGTGTCTGTTATGCTACTACGCCTTTGAAGATTCTTCTGCGCGAGTGCCGGGATCATCTACTACTTACCGTTCATATGGTGGATTTTCAAATTAGACACACTTAATCCCCAAAGGGCTCAATGAGAATCTTAATATGAATGTATTTCTATAAATGTAACAATATATGTTCTGAAATTATTTGTTTTTAACTGTTTTTAACTTCATCAGACATAATTACTGACTTTGTATAGTTTTCGATCTTCTATATAAGTAGAATCTTGAACCACCAACCTGTGCTTGAGAAAGGAGGAGTTTGTCTTCCGAAACGTCGCTTCCGCTGGAGGGTGACGCCCCCTGTCCAAACTGCATTCACTAGTCTACATGCGGTTACATGAAACTAAGCTGGAATGAACTTTCACTGCCCATGGATACTGCTGCTGCAGATCGCTTAAACGGATACAAGTATGTCTGATCGACTGTTTTTACTTGAATGAAGATGGCTAATAAACGTGAGTTTTATTATTAATTTTGGTCGGAATATTATATGTTGACAGAAGTCCTGCCCAGTCATGCCCAGGTGACCTACAGAAGAGGTAGGAGCCTGGGGGATAGTCTGACCCACAGTCACCGGAGTCCTTAACAGACAAGTTAAGGGATGTTTCAAATGCGGACATTGAAATGCTTTTAGCTGGATCAAACGAAATATGTCCATAGTGTTGTCACCAATCATAAATATCAGATCAGAGATTTTATCAACTGTAACTCCTGTAATGTTATATATAAATCTACCTGTACATGTCCAATGAAATATGTAGGGAAGACCTTGGAAACAACGAATCTTAGAACATATAGTAGACATAAGGAATAACAGGGACACCCCTTTTGCGAAGCATTGTAATCAGGTTCATGGTGATAATAATACGAACTTAAAATTTGAAGCTTTGGAACTACTCCGCCCCTCTTAGTGTGGGGGGTTGTGGATAGGAAGGTACTCCAACTTGAAGCTAGATGGATTTTCTTTTGGATTAAAATCCTTTTGTTAGACATCCCCATAAATGACTCATCTAAGAAACTGCATCCTTTAAAGTAGTCAAAACATAATTTAGGAAGATTGTTAACCCTCTAGGTGTTTCATGGAAATTAAAACAAAGTGGAGGCGAAATGCCCAAATTTGCCTTTTTTGGCAGATTTTCCATTTTAATCTGTTATGCACTGGAACACAATAGATGTTACCAGAACAATGCAACTTAACATTATTCCTTTGATTCTGATATTTTTACAGATATCCCATATGTGGCCTTAGTGCACTATTTGACTGAATCACAAGCCTCAGAATAGGAGGAGAACCTAGTGGACTTTGGAGTGTCATTTTCATTAGAATATTTTTTAGACACCATTACAGGTTTTTGGACACTATAAAGTGCTACAAATTAATAAATAACACTAAAAAGACCTCATTTTGAAAACTAAATTCCCTAAAAATCATATCCAGGGATGTAGGGAATATGTTGACCACACTAGTGTTTTACAGATTTTTATAGCGTGAAAAGAAAAAAATATTTTTTCTACAAATGTTTTATTTACACAAGTTATCCTAGAAAAAAGCACCACGAAATTTGTTACGCAATTTGTTACTTTTTTATTTTGCCATCTATATGGGACAAAATTTACTATTTAATGGTACCACTGACCATAATGTACTGGAAAAAGCAAAAAAAAAAATCTAAGTCAGGTGGAACGTGACAAATACTTAAATGTGCCATTTTTGTGGGGGATTTATTTTTATCATTGTCTAGTACACATATATTTTGCAAATGTGTATGATTCTGTGTAGTTTTGTTATGTTTTAGTACTTTAAAAAAAGAAACATTCTCTGTTTCTTTAATTTGTGCTGCAGCACCTTAGTGACCAATAACTTTTTTGTTCTTTCATCTATTGACATTAGTCAGGACTAATTTTTGCAGGACGAAGTGTTATTTTTATGGTACCATTTTGTTATTCCAATTTGTTTGGGACACAAAATGGCCAAAAGGTGCAATTTTAGCTTTGGGAAAATTTTCTTGCATGGTGTTATTGTACGGGATAAATTATGTTATATTTTGATAGAATGGACTTGAACAGATGCGGCAATACCAATTATCGGTAACTTTTAATATATTTTTATTTGTAAAGTGACAAAAGGGGGGTGTTTTGAAATTTACATTTTTTAAAAAATTTTTATTGTTATTTTTAAGTTATACATGTACTTCCACTAGACTACTTGACTCCTAGAGGGTGCAATCACTTGTACACTGTTCTGCAGATATTATATATATATATATATGTACAGTGAAGTAAACAATTATTTGATCCCTTGCTGATTTTGGAAGTTTGCTCACTGACAAAGATATGAACAGTCTATAATTTTAAGTGTAGGTTGATTTTAACATTGATTTATAGAATATCCAAAATAAAATCCAGAAAATCACATTTTAAATTATATAAATTTATTTGTATTTTGCTGAGAGAAATAAGTATTTGATCCCCTACCAACAGACCAGTTAGATGCTGCTAATCAACTCGTTACCTGCATTAAAGACAGCTGTCTTAGATAGTCACCTTTATAAAAGACTCAAACCTCTACAACATGAGCAAGACCAAAGAGCTGTCTAAGGATGTCAAGGACAAGATCATAGACCTGCACAAAGCTGGAATGGGCTACAAAACCATAAGTAAGACGCTGGGTGAGAAGGAGACAACTGGTGGTGCAATAGTAAGAAAATGGAAGAAATACGAAATCACTGTCAATCATCATCGATCTGGGGCACCATGCAAAATCTCACCTCTTGGGGTATCCTGGGTCATGAGGAAGGTGAGAGATCAACCTAAAACTACACAGGCAGAACTTGTTAATGATCTCAAGGTAGCTGGGACCACAGTCACCAAGAAAACCATTGGTAACACATTACGCGGTAATGGTTTTAAATCCTGCAATGCCCACAAGGTCTCCCTGCTCAATAAAGCACATGTGCAGGCTCGTCTGAAGTTTGCCAATGAACACCTGATGATTCTGTGAGTGATTGGGAGAAGGTGCTCTGCTCAGATGAGACAAAAATTGAGCTCTTTGGCATTAACTCAACTCGCCGTGTTTGGAGAAAGAAAATTGCTGCCTATGACCCAAAGAACACCATCCCCACTGTCGAGCATGGAGGTGGAAAAACTATGTTTTGGGAGTGTTTCTCTGCTAAAGGCACAGGACTACTTCACCACCTCAATGGGAGAATGGATGGAGCCATGTACCATAAAATCCTGAATGACAACGTCCTTCCCTCCACCAGGATATTAAAAATGGGTCCTGTCTGGGTCTTCCAGCAAGACAATGACCCAAAACATACAGCCAAGGCAACAAAGGAGTGGCTCAAAAAGAAGCACATTAAGGTAATGGAGTGGCGCAGCCAGTCTTCAGACCTTAACCCCATAGAAAATTTATGGAGGTAGTTGAGGTTCCGAGTTGCCAAGCGACAGCCTCAAAATCTTAATGATTTAGAGATGCTCTGCAAAGAGGAGTGGACCAAAATTCCTCCTGACGTACACAAACCTCATCATCAACTACAAAATATGTCTGACTGCTGTACTTGCAAGCAAGGTTTTTTTTTTCACCAAGTATTGTACCAAGTCTTTATTTGCCAGAGGGATCAAATACTTATTTCTCACTGCAAAATTCAAATAAATGTATATAATTCATACAATCTGATTTTCTGGATCTAATTTATAATGTAAAATGCAGAAGGGTGTTCTAAGATGGTGCTCCTATGACTTCCAGTCATAGGTCATAGGAGGAGTAACATGGCAGCCATGGTAGGCTTCTTTAGGCTTCTGGCTACCTTGGAATCTGCTCGACAGCCTGCAAGATGCTGATCTGGGTAAGGATCTATGCGTTCAGTCGTCTCAATGATTAAACAGCAGGAATCAGAGCTGACTCCAATCTATGCTGTTAGTGAAATGTGTCATGGGCCAGAATTTAAAGAACTATGATTGGTCTTTTGCCATAGCAACCAATCAGAGCTCACCTTTCATTTCATAGAGTGCTCTGAGAAAAATTACAAAGGAGCTCTGATTGGTTGCTATGGGCAACAAATAAAGTATTAGACCTAGACAGTTTTCATACATGTTTCCATAGATGTAAAATTTTAGCAAAACAAGAAAAGTATTAAATGCGATGAAACAGAACATATCTTGTGAAACTACAGAAATGATAAAAAAAAACTTCTGGAAAAAGATAATAAAATGTATAGAACAACTTTTTATTATTAACATTTCTAGAGATTCTATGATTTGCACAATGGGAGATGTCAGACAATATATCTCATAAAAAATTAAAAGCAAAACTATAGTGAAATTGTTTTTGCTAGGAAAATAATTGCTTTGAAGCAGATAATGCCTAAACCACCAAACAAGATAATTTGGGTTCAGCAAATCAATAAATCAATTAGTTTGGAGAGAAAATATTACATTAAACAGACACAAAACAGAAAGGTTGCAAAGGAGGATTTGAGGAAAATGGCTAGAAATAATGACTTCTAAGATGTGTTGCAAAACAGTAATTTATCTTTTTCATTACGGGCAAAGGGGGATAGGAAAATAGAATAAATCCATGTATTGATATTGATAAGTATTTTGTATATCCTTAATAATTTTCACACAAATAAATAAATATGTATATTTATATTTATATATATATTGTGAGCTTTAGCGGCTCTGGGATCGTGACTTCACGTGTTCAGGCAGAGACAGAGACGTATTCCAGGTGAAAATACAGGGCTTCTGTATTTTATTTAGCAGCAAACAGAAAGTACAACGTGCAAGGCATGCACAAACACAAACAAAAACAAAACGCCGGCCCGTCTGGGCTCTAACTAACAGAGGTCAGCTTACTGTCAGTCTGCAAGTTCCCCAGCAGGACTCCACCCAAGGCTTGAAGGTAGCCAGGGGTTGTAACCACCATAGTCAGCTTACCTGCTGACTTTTATACTCCAGGTAAACCCCGGAGTGGAGTCATGGGAAGTGAGCACCCACCCTGCTCTATGCTCACTCCCAATGAAAGGCCGACCCAGGAAATGGCTGAAGCCATACTAACATATTACGCATGTTAAACATATGTCGACAGTCTAAACTGTCGACACCTATTGAAGTTTGGCCTTTCATTCCCCCAAGTCTCCTTACCTTGGGGGCATGTGTTTGGACATTGAAAGGTGCATGCCAGGACACTGGCCGGGATGTACACTCCATTGTACACCCTTCCTGCTGTTGCCACCTTACATATCCCCCCCTCTGCTCAGACCCGTGGGGCGGAGCACCTTGTGCCCCGAAACTATGTACTCTAGATAATGCGTCTGCGTTTGCTTGTTGAGACCCTGGACGGTGTTCTACACAGAACTTAAAATCCTGTAGGGCCAGGAACCACCGGGTCGCCCCTCGCATTCTTCCCTTTGTTTTGGCCATCCATTTCAATGGGGGTGATCAGTGATCACCCTAAATTGCCTCCCCCAAAAATGGT
>JAODAL010079281.1:0-12630 GCA_025379985.1 Phyllomedusa bahiana | reverse complement strand
TTTTATTTCTTTTTTCCCAACAGTTTCTTTTTGGCGGGGTTTTGCTGTGGGGAAAGGACTGTAAAAACAGAAAGGTTTTTCATGAAAAACCGTTTTTCCATTTATCCCCTTTTATTTTATAGTTTTGGCATTGTAAATTTGGTTTTGATTTTTCATTTTTGCTTTTGAGATACAGCAGTTATCATGGTTTTTGGGAACAAAAATTTTGGTTTCTAAGTGGCATTTCCCTCACAATTTTTAATGGGGGGGGCTAAAGAAGTCATATTTATAATTTTTTGGGGTCATTTTTTGCTGTGAGATACAGCTAAATTTAAATTTTTCCTTTGGGAAAAACAGAAAATTTGGTTCCCAAAGGGGCTTTTTCTCCCTCAAAATTTTTTAAATAGTGGTGGGGAATTTCTTTTTTTAAATTTTTTTGGGGGGGATGTAGCTTTTGAGATTCAGAAATTTAATCATGGTCCTTTGTAACAGAAATGTGGGTTTAAGTGGCATTTTTTCCCTAAATTTTTAACAGTGGCTGAGAAGTCAATTTTTTAATTTTTTGGGTTTCTGGTTTTTAAAATTTGCACCCAAAAACTCCGGGTTTCCATTATAAAAAAAAAGGTTTTTTCTAACAAAACATTTGTTTTAAACAATTGACCAAAGTGGCTAAAGGGCCCTTTGTTTTTGGAATTTTTTGGGGGGGCATTTTCTGTGAAAACCCAGCTATACTACAGGTCCTATTCAAAAAAATTTGTTTTTTTCTAACAGACATTTTTTTTTCCTTAAAAATTGCCCAAAAGGGGGCTAAAGGGGTTTCCATGCTTTAAAATTTTTGGGGGCTTTTTGCTTTTGGACATGCAGTATTCTACGGGTTTCCTTTTAAAAAAATTTTTTGTTTCTAACCGACTTTTGTTCTTCAAAAATTGTAAAAGAGTGGTCAAGGGTGAGGTGCTGTTAGAAACAGGAATTGGGTGGGGGACATTTTAAGGGGCCCACATTTGCAAAATGACTTGTTTTTGCAAGATTTTTAACATCCCTTTAAATTTCCCCTGTAGGAGACCCCCCTTTTAAATTTACAATGAAAAAAAAAAAGAAAACAAAGACATGGGGGGGATTCCACCCTTTTTTAAAAAAATGTGTTTTCTAAAATTTAAAAGTACAAAAAAAACTTGCATGTAAAAATAGCTGTTTAAAAAAAAATTCCCCTGAATTGTCAAGGGAGTTTTCAGGAAAAAATTGACCAGATTTTAGGTTTTTTTTCAGAGGACATGGAGTATGGGCACGGACAGGAACAAAGTTTAAAAAGACCTTTCTCCAGCACGGGTTTTTGTTTAAAAAGAGGAAAAAAAAAATTTCAAGTTTAAAAGGGACCCTGGGTTTTAAAAAGGAGCGTTTTAAAAAAAAAAACCACCAGTATTTTTCCGTGAAGCTCAATTGGTCCCCCCACTCATTTTGGAGGGGGCAAGGGGCTACCCAGGTTTTTGCCCGGTAAGAGGATGGTGGAGTTTTTCACCCTTCGCTTCCGCCCCTCTGCTTCGCACGGGGCCCGTTTTTTTGTTTCTGGTCATCAAGGGGATTTTAAAAATGGGGTTTAAAAAGTTTAAGGGCCAGCTGGGGTTTCACCGCCCCCCATGTTTAATCCGGCCCCCGGGGCTTTCTGTGCCCCGGACGGGTTTTTTAGTCCCAAATTCCCAATTTTAACTAAAATTTTGGTGGTTGAAAAAACTTTCCCTTTTTCCCGGCCCCCCCTTTTTAAATTTGGGGGTCATGCAGGGTTTTTGGGGGTCATGCTGGGGCCCGGGGCAGGTTTTAGTCAATGTCCAGTGAAAACTAAAATTTGGTTTGGGTTTAAAGGGCTCCCTTTTTTCCCGGACTTTTTTAAAAGTGGGGGTCATGAAAGGGGTTTTGGGGGTATGCTGTGGCCCAGGACAAGGGATAAATTTAAAGTCCCCGTTTTAACTTTAAAATTTGGGGGTTGAAGAATCCCTTTTTCCGGGGACTTTTTTTAAATCTGGGGGGCAAGGGAGGTTTGGGGCTCATGCTGTGGGCCCCGGAAGGTATGCAATGTTCCGTTCAACTAAAATGATGGTTGAAAAAACTCCCTTTTTTCGGCACTTTTTAAATTGAGGGTCATGCAGGGTTTGGGGGTCATTGCTGCGTTCCCGGCCCGGGATATTCAATGTCCGTTCAATAAAAATGTTTGGTTTTAAACTACTGCCTTCTGGCCCCCTTTTTAATTTTTTGGGTGATGGGAGGTTTAAGGGTCCTTTTCCCGTGGTTTCAAGACAGGGATAGGGAAATGGTTTTTGTGACTTTTTTTCTGTACTTTTTTTAACCTAAGTGTGTTGCTAAGGTGTTTGCTTTTAAAACCATTTTACTGTTGTGGATTTTTTAATTTTTGCTTTTTCCAGCCCTTGTTTTTGGGTTTTAATAAAAGAAGGGTTGGGGGCTTCCCCTTTGACTTTAAAAGGTTTATCGCGCATAATCGAGGGTCACTATCCCAAAAAACCCTTTTCGATAGCGGCCCCCGGGCTATCGACTACGTTTGATCTCGATAGCCAAAGCAATCGGGCCCAACCCCTAAAAGGTCGCCTTTTTGTGAGTTTTGCACTTTTTTTTAAAAACATCTTATTTTACCTTTCTTTTTTTTCTTTTACAAATTTTACCCTTTTCCCCCTATCTTCCCCCCCGTCTCGTCCCCTGGAATTTTTTTCCCTTTCAGGGGCTTCTCCCTTCCCCTCACCTTTTGGGATTCATTCCCCTACACTAATTTGCCTTGTTCAACTCCCAGCCGCCAAATTTACATTTGTTGCGCACAAAAGCCCTATTTTCATCACTTTAAACTATCTGCGTTCCCTTTTTTTTCCTGCTTCTTGCTGCAGGGGAAAATTCTTCTAACCCCAGCCCCCCTCCTTTACTGGTCATCCCCCCTCCCCCTTCCATAGAAAACCCCTGATAAACCTGCTTTTCATTTAATTTTACGTCTTTTCCTGCCCCTTTAAAAAAGTGCTTTGTGGAAACCCCCCGTTTTTGTATGTAATAAAACTCAATGTGTTCATGACCCGTTCCCCTTTTCAAATTTTCTCACTCAACCTGCTGGGTCTCACAAACATGGCTCCCGAAATCCCCACCACTTCCCTTTCTGCCCTCACCTTTTGGGGGGCCTTTTACTTTAACAAAACCCCCAGACCAGAGAAAAAGGCCGGGGGAGGAGTCGGGGTGGGTTCTCTCTCCAAAAAACTGACTTACCCGGGGGCATTCCTCCTGCCCCCCTTTACCCTTTTACTTTTTCCCCCCCTTTTAGGTTTCCCCACCCTCCGACTTTTTCGGCCCCTTTTCCCCCAGAGTCGCCCGTTGTTTTCAGGCCCCCCCGGTCACCCCGCCCGTTTTGGGATCATTTTGCTGCCCCGGCTTCCCCCATTTTTTTCTCTATCGAAATTTCCCCTGGGTGATTTCCCCATCCCCATGATTTACCCCCATGTCTTCCTCGGTTTTAAATTTCTTTCATAAACCCCTTCCCCCGGGCCCCTTTTTAGTTTTTCAGACTCTCCCCACCCCAAGGATGGGGAAACTCTTGATTTGTTTTTTTCGTTTTTACAATTTTTTTAAAACCCATTTTAAATTTTTCCCTTTCCCTGCTCTTGACACAATTTTTCTCCTTCACTATCATAACTCCAGGCTTCTCTGGAGGAAAAAAGTGCCCATCAACATTCAGAAAAAATCTGCTCCCTTTTAAAACCCAGGAAAATAAAGACATCTTCAGTTTTGCAATGCCCCCCCAAACTCCTCCCTCTCCCGCTTTGACCGGACTGTCAAACAAATTTGAATGAAACTTTCTCAAAAACCCCCTTGGGCATATGGGAACCCCCCACCCCCGCACCCAAACCCGGTAGATGCAGCAGCCCTTTGGGACATGCCTCAGACTCGCCATCCGCTGTGATGTTCCAGGGTTTTGTGAGCGTCTGTGGGGGAAAATTTAAAGTACCCGCAGACTTTCCCCACTTTCAAATTTATGTTTGGGTTACCACACTGCCCTTTATTGCGGGCCCAAAAAAAAAAAATATTTTCCCCTTTAATTTTCCCAACCCTTTCCCCCAACAACCCAAAAAGCCTTGGGTTTTAAATTTCCCCTCCTCCCCAGGCCTAAAGTCAGGCCCCCCGGTCACTGGGCCTCTGTGCGGAAAACCGGCCCCTCACTTCCAAAAAAAAAAATTTTACAGAATCCAGGGGAAAAAAAAGGGATGTCCAATCCTAAAGTAACCCCATCCTGTCCGTCCCCCAGTCCTTTTAGTTTGCACTCGCCCTTGACCCAAAAAACAGAAAAAGAAATATCCAGGCTTTTTCTTGTCTGTCGCCCACCACTTGGGGTCTAGGGACCCCATTCCCCCCCCACCCTTTTTCCCGTTTTTTCTCCAAACTTTTCCTCTCTAAATTTTTCTGGGAATCTTCAACCCCCCTCTTTTCTCCCTGGGATCTTTCCCTCCTCTTTTTTTAAACCCCACTGTTATAACCCCCTTTACTGAAAAGCCCCCTCTGGACCCCTCCCGCGCTGCTAATTTTCCCACCATTTCTAAAATTTCCAATTTATCTCTAAAATCCCGGAAAGCTTGGTTTCTACTCTCGCTTAACCCCCCTTTCTCCCCTTTTTTAATCTCTTCTTGGGCCCTCTGCAATTTTATGGTTTTCCCAAAACCCTTTCACTCCCCAGAAAAAATGTTCTAGCAAAAAATTTAAAAAGATCTTCCCGACCCCAAAATTCAGAAAAAACTTTTGTTTTTTTTTCCTTTTATCTCTCTGCAGCTTTGACCCTGTTTTATTTTCCATTCCTCCTCAGCATGTCAGCACCCTTGGCCCCCAGGGAAAACCCCCTTCTCTTGGTTCTCCCTTTTTACCTATCTAAACCGCTCCCTTTGGGTTTTCATTTTCAAGTTCTACCCACTTCCTCTTCCCCTCACAGTTGGGGGTTCCTCAGGAATTTTGTTCTAGGTCCTTTCCTTCTTCTCAATCTACCCCAGCACCATTGGGGGCAAACCATCAGCAGATTTTGGGTTCCAGTACCATCTTACGCTTTTATGACCCCAGTTATACACCTTTCCCCCATGAAAATCAGTCCTACTCTCCTACAAAACAACCCGTGACTGTAGTCCGCTGTTTTGCATCTTTTTTCCCGTATTTAAACCAAAAACCCCACCCAAACTGAAAAATTCTAGCATTCCCCCTTTACTAATTTGACCCCCCCTTTCTTTTTTGCCTCGTGTGTTTGGGACCACCAAAAACTCCTTTGGCAGCAAAGGGCCGCCTGCTGGTTTTTGGGGTTATATTTTTATTCTGATCTGTCCTTCCCCCAATTTTCCAATTCCCCTTTCCCCCTCCCCACCTCAAGGGTAAAAAAACTCCAGGAAAACCATCCTTTTCTCACTGTGGAAACAAAATCAAAATTCATTACTAGTGTTGAGGCCCTTGGTTTGGTATCGAGATCGAGCGTAGTCGAAGGTTTCCCCCGTTTCGATAAAAAGGTTTTTTTTGATAGTGGGGAATCGATTATGAGCGATTACCTTTTTAAAGTCTATGGGAGGCAACAACCCTTTTTATTAACCAAAAAGGTGGGAAGCTGAAATTTAACATCCAAAAGTCAAAAGGATACTTTGCTAATCTTTGGAAATACTTGGGTTATAAAAAGTCACAAAAAAAAGTCACGCCATTCATATCCCTGTCTTGTACCACAGCTGACCCTTAAACTGCTGAAAAAAATTTTTTCCGAAGGCAGTTTGTTTGAAAATATTTTATTAATGGACATTGAAAATCCCTGTAAAGGAACGCAGCAATGGCCCCAAACCTGCCTGACCCCCAAATTAAAAAGTGCCGAAAAAAAAGGGTCTTTACAATTTTAGTTTTAACGGGGAATAATTTTTTGTTTTTCCCGCAAAGCCAAAAAAACTGTTGCCCCACTTTTAAAAAAGGGTCCCCAGAAAAAAGGGTCTTTCAACCACTTTTATTTTGAATGGCATTACTGTCCTGTCCTGGGCCCAGAAATGACCTTTAAAATTCTGACCCCCAGATTCAAAGTCCCGGAAAAAAAGGAGTCTTTAACCACCATTTTTTTTTAATAAAATTTGACAGAACTGCCCGGGCCCACGCATGACCCCCCAAACCCTCATGCCCCCAGATTAAAAAGTGCAGGAAAAAAAAAGGGGGGTTTTTCAACCAATTTTTTTTAAAACGGCATTGATATCCCTGTCCGGGCCACAGCTGACCCCAAAAACCCTGCATGCCCCAGATTAAAAAGTCCCGGAAAAAGGGTTTTCAACCACCTTTTTAGTTGAATGGACATTGATATACCTGCCCGGGCCCACACATGGCCCAAACCCTGATGACCCCCACATTTAAAAGTGTAAAAAAGGGTCTTTAACCCCATTTTTTTTCATGGACATTGCTATACCTGTCCGGGCCCACGCATGACCCCCAAACCTGCATGCCCCAGATTAAAAAGTCCCGGAAAAAGGAGTCTTTAAAAACCACCTTTGTGAATGGACTTTAAATATACCTGCCTGGCCACAGCTGAGCCCAAACCATGCCCCCAGTTTAAAAAAAGTGCGGGGAAAAAGGAGTTTTAAACCCCCTTTTTAGTTGAATGGACATTGATATCCTGTCCTGGGCCCACGCATGGCCCCAACCTGCAGCCCCACTTTAAAAATCCCGGAAAAAGGGTCTTTCAACCACCATTTTAATTGAACTGGACATTGATATACCTGCCCTGGGCCAAGCATGACCCCCCAAACCTGAATGCCCCCCCAGATTTAAAAAAAGTGCCGGAAAAAAAGGAGTCTTTAAACCCCATTTTTTTTCAGGACATTGATTCTGTCCGGGCCACGCATGAGCCCCAAACCCTGCATGCCCCCCCACTTTTAAAAAAGGGCCCGGGAAAAAGGAGTTTTTCAACCACATTTTAGTTTCACTGGACATTGACTATACCCTGCCCTGGGCCACGCATGACCCCCAAAAACCTGCATGACCCCCACATTTAAAAAGTGCCGGAAAAGGAGTTTTTTTAACACCATTTTTAGTTTTAAATGGAATTGACTATCCCTTCCCTGGACCGCATTACCCATTAAACCTGTCTGCCCCCCAAAAAAAAGTGCCAGGAAAAGGGTTGTTATGTTCGTATTGTTTGTTTTCGTAAAATAACAGTTTTTTTGCACCTTTTAAATTCCCCTTGGTGAATATAGAATTGTGTTTAAGTTTTTCGTAGATGTGCGTAAATAAAAAATTGCGGGGTGCGCAAAAGTAAAAAAAAACACGTAACTGTTATTTTTTGGGTAAAATAAACGGTATTTTTTGCCCCTTTTCAATTAACCTGTGGTAAATATAAAAATTGCTGTTTTAAGATTACGTGATGCTGCGTCAGAACATGTGGGTGCGCAAAGTCAAAAAAACACGTAAACTTTATGTTTTTTTTTAAATAAAAACGGTATTTTTTGCACCTTTAAATTTCACTGTGGTGAATATAGAATTCTGTTTTAAGATTTACGTGTGTGCGTCAATGAAAATGGGGGTGCGCAAAAAGTAAAAAAAACACGTAACGTGTGTTTTGTAGTACCGGTATTTTTGGCAACAAAAAACCTGGCTGACTAAAGATTGTTATTGTAATTTAACGCAAGGGGGGTATTTCAACAGTCACAGGTGAAATGGGAAAAAATTGAAATAAAACCCCTATCAAAATGTATATGTTTTAAAAAAAGTGGAGTTTTGCAGCAAACAAAGAGACCTGCATTTTAAAAATCATGTGTATCCAAATAATTTCAGGTCCCCAAATTTCCCGGGAAAATATTTCATAGCAAATGTTAATAATAAGTATTCCACTACATTGTCTCACTAAGTTTGGTGAACTTATCCAGTGTTTTTTATAGATGAGCTTGTCTGTGTCCCCCCCCCCCCCCGCTCCCCCGCCGTAAATTTACAGGGTGGGGTGATGCTTTTTAAAATTCTCTAGCTAACTACAAAAAAAATCTTAAAAATTCTAATCTAACTAAATTGGGAGAATCAAGCAAATAGTAGATTTTCTCTGTGCGAAATAGATAATTTCGCTGAGCTTTTTGGGCCCACAGGCAGAGGGGTCCTACCCCTATGAGACGCTGAGAGACATGGGCTGAAACGGGAAAAACATGTTTATGTAAAACGAGGTATGTGATTTTTCAGCCAATCGCAACCATACAACCCCAGTCATGACCGACAAATCTTACCGGGCTCTTTTTCTGTAATCTGATTTGCTGGCGCCAAAAATTTCAGGGAAAGGGGAGAAAGGCGCGTCTTAATAGATGATGCCAGTTTTTTAAACCCTTTTTTCGCATGATTGGAAATTTCGTTCCCCTAAAAAAATTGCCCATTTCAAATTTTTTGATAAAATCGCTCAAAACTTATTTTGCCTTATTTTTCTCTTGTGAATATGTAAATCCCCGATTATCGTTCCCCCTTTGCAAAATTCCCCCCTCCTGTCCTGAATGCAGCAGCCCGGCTCTTTTCTTCCAGCAGCTAACTGAGCTCTACCCTTGTGTCACTGCACGGTTGTCCTTCAGTAAGGAAAATATAAAAATCATCAAACTCACCCATAAGCTTTCACAGCGCTGTACCCCCTACATCTCCTCCTCATTTGGGTTTTTCCCCCACCTGGTCCTTTCCCCTTGGCGGAGATCTTGACTAAATTCCCCAGTATCCGAACCCTTCTGCCGCCCCAAGTTTTTCACGGGGGGCACCATTCTCTGGAAATATACCCTGGGGGGATCAGGGAATACAAAACCCCCATAGTTTTAAGAGGGCTCTGAAATACATTTTTTTTCAGTCTGGCCTACCGATCCCCAATTGTTAAACCCCCTTCTCTCTCTACAATTTAGACTTACTGATATAAAGTACTGTAGGGAGGCGGTTTATCCGAAATTTTACATAAACCACCCCCAAATTTTTGTCTTTGGTGGACCCTTGTAAAAATAGCACTTCTTACCCTTCATCTCACCTACACCCTAATAAATTGTAAGCTCTTTCCAGCAGGGTTCACACCTTCTGTCTCATCTGTAAGTAGCTTCTTTTGTGATTGGTATGTATTTTTGTCTGTACCCTCCCCTAATCCCTTCATAATTGTAAAGTGCTGCGGAATATGTTGGCGCTATATAAATAAAGATTATTATATGTAATTATTATTATAGTAAACTTGGTGCTAGTCATAATTGCTTGAAATTTTTAGTTTAAAGTGGCAAAATGCAAAAACAAGCACCTAATAAAGATTTCATTAAGAAAAAAGATGACAAACGATCACTTTATTTTATAGTAAATCTTGCACATCATGCAATTCATGAAGCCTTCACTGAATGCACTCCAGGCACATAGGGCCGCATTTGTATGAGATTTGTCTGGTCTACAGACTTTCTTTGTTGCCTATATGCAAACCAATCAGAGCGCCCCTTTCACTTTTCATATAGTGCTGTGAAAATATGTGAGGGGCGCTCTGTATTGGTTGTATGGACTAAAAAAGGAAGATCTTAGACCTAGACCAGTTTTCATATTGTCGGCCCTTAGTGCTGGTGTGGTGTCTTTCGTATGGCTTCAATAAAATGGCATGATGTGTAGATTTACTATAAATAAAGTGATCGTTTGTCATCTTTTCTTAATGGATATTTTACTTAGGTGCTTGTTTTGCTGTTTGCACGTTAAAAACTAAAAACTTTCAAGAATTATGACTAACACCGGTTTTACTTGGAGATAACAGCCTGCAGTTGTACACCAGTCACTCATGTATCAACTGCTACTTTATTTGTTCCTTTCTCTTTGATAAAGCTTTAAAAATCTATTCTCGCTCAACACTTGTCATTACGCTTCCTGTTGGATTCTTTTGGGGGTTTAAGTGTTTGTACAGGATGAAGAAAAAGGCTGTTTTTCTTGGAAACCGAATCACTCTTTTCCACATGCCCGAGTCTGGTACTGCAGAACAGCTCGTATTCAAGCTTGGTCCAGGGGCTGGCTGGGGTGGACAATTTTCAGGACATTTTGATATATAATTCACTAAATAAGACCGCACTAAGGCGCGTACATGTCATGATCGGGGTTTTCACCCTTATATGGTGTTAAATGTGCTAATTGAGCAGTCCACAATGTCTTGAGGGTAGTTTTGGGGGCATTCTTGCAGCGTGTGCACCATACTCGTAATAGTAGACACGTATTTGAATCTGGTTCGGCAAAACTTGGCGCATTATGCTCCGACAGGCAGAGCCTATCTCAATGTGGCTCCCTGTAAGTCGAAGTGGAGCTAGATTTGCTGTTAGGGAAAATAATATCCATTATTTTCAGTGCAATAATAAAAGTGATTTCTGATTATTATCATAAATACATTAAAATTATAGTATTTAAATTTCATAAAATAAAATGTTAAATAAAATTTATATAAAAATATATAATATTCCTAAAAATATTAAATATTATCTCCTTTTAAAATGCATTGAAATTTAATTAGGGAATCTGAAACTATTTTACATTAAATAACCCACTGAGTTGTCGTTCAGATTTTATCAATTTATAATTTTTTTACTACATTAGAATTGAAATTTATTTTTGCATGCTCTCAACGATTATTCTAACTACAGCAAGGCCAGGACACCACAGGTCTTTCTGGGACCTGTGGTCCACCAAAGCAAGACTCAATGCCTAGTTTTATTCCATCTGATGCTATTCTAATGACTTTTTATTTCCAGCATATCTATAGCCTTTATACATGTTAGACGCATTAGTAATGCGACCTAAGTTTCGGAATTGCGCCTAACACATAGGTGAGGCGCGTCAAAACTGTAGACCTCATTTTTAATCGCACAAAAAATACTTGCCTTCCTTCCATACATGATCCCTCATGTGTCAGTTATACAAAGAAACTCAGAACTGGTCCTCAACACCATCATTTTGATGACAGACAGGTCTTTGCATGTTATATTTCATCCATCTGTTAAATTGCAGTGCAGCTTTCTGAATGGTTGCTTATAAATTGCATGATCTGGGTTTAGGTAAAGATTAAATCTTTCTCAGATGTAATCTTTTGCCACCAATCAGTCCTTTTGGACTGCTGTTTTCGAGTGCATGCCTATACTCAATATGTTACTTTGTGATATACTTCAGTATCAGAATGTTACACAGATGGTCACAGTGGTCTAAGATTTTATTTTTATTGATTTATTTTATTTTGGATATGCAAATATGTCCTCTAGAAAAAATTTTAGGCAGACCACAATATTTCACTTTGCATTAAAATGTCGGTTTAGACATTCGCCTGTTATGATGTGAGGTCCATCTAATTTTGGTACAACTTGGATGTCAAATAAAATTTTATCTGCAGATAATGAGGAACATAGAGCAAAACATATAGGGGGGACATGTATGTATGTCAAGTTCTCTAAGACTTTTTGTTGTTGCCCATAAGCAACCAATCATATCCTCCTCTTTCATTTTTTCAGAGCTCTATATGAAATTAAAGGGTGAGTTATGATTGGGTGCTATGGGCAACAAAAAACAGTCTTTGATCAAGACAGTTTTCATTACATGAGGCCCATAGTATATGGGTTTCCATTAGTGCATATTGCTAGCTGTGTGTTCAGAGATTGGAAAAACCACAGAAATATGGTAGCGGAGGGCACTGATGTTAACTGGAATTGGGAGACGGCCTTTGTTTTGTTTTATATTCATTCATTTTAAAAATTTTTTCTATCTCAGCATTTTTCCCTTATCATAGGTATTACATAAGTGTATGTAGGTGCAGGTCCCAAGAACAGCTCCCTGAAATTTTTTTGCAAACCCCAGAGGGTGGCATGCATGTTTGTACTCCCATTATTTCATGGAGGTTTTGAGTTTAACGAGGGGCCTCAATCCTTACTTAAAACTCTCAAAGAACGAACGAAAGTGCAGTGCTGTGCGGCCACCCCCTCCATTCTCTGCGTTTGACTCTTTCCCTTCCCTACCTAAAATTGGAGTGGTAATGCCCCTCAAACCAGCAAGTCACTTAAAAGCTAGGAGGATGACCCCCGGGGTAACTGTGATAAGCCATCGGTTGTCTCAGGGCTTTTTTGGCAGAAAAAGAGCCCCCCTGAAAAAAAGTGCAGGGGGATGAACTGGAAAAGGGGTTAGGGGGCACAATGCTTTTTACTGTATGGGTTTGAAAAATGATCGCCCGGGGCTATTGCAAATAATTTTAAAAGGGGTTTGACATGGGGTGTTTAGAGAAGGTTCTTGTGTTCCTAGGCCAATTACCTTTCACAAGAATTCATCATGTAACTATTTTATGATCAGTACAAAGCAAAGCCCATTAAAACACGTGGAAACG
Organism: Phyllomedusa bahiana; assembly: GCA_025379985.1. NCBI lineage: Eukaryota > Metazoa > Chordata > Amphibia > Anura > Hylidae > Phyllomedusa > Phyllomedusa bahiana. Next base: position 299 of record JAODAL010079281.1, on the reverse strand, counting down.
GTCTTTTACCCCTTAAAACATGCGGGCACCCCGGGGGATACCCACAGGTTAAGAACCTAAACTTTAAGGAAAATAGAAAAAAAGCTACAGGAAATAAATACTGGTTCAGTCCAGTTATGAGATGAAAAAAAGAGCCATTTCTGGGGATATAGAGGTGCAAAAAAACCCCTTTACAGGCTTTACTGAAGGTATAGTACTTAGGTCTATGCTTTTACTCTGTGTTTTTGAAACTTTAGCAAGAACTATAACCCGGGAAACCCGAGACTGGTAAAGGTTGTGCTGAACGTCCAAAATGGCAC
>JAODAL010079280.1:0-12630 GCA_025379985.1 Phyllomedusa bahiana | reverse complement strand
TTGTTTTGGTGGTTATACCTTTGTGGGTTCCTCCTAAAAAAATGGTTAAGGGGAACCAGAGGGGTTTTGGGCCGGACCCGGGGGCAAAAAGGGGGGGTCGCGCCATCGCGATCTGGGGGGAGCTCTTCTTGCCTCTCTGCAAAGCGCCGCAAGCGGTGCCGGGGGGATTAACTCGCTTAGAGAGGATGGCAAATCTCTTCGGCAAGGGCGTCCTTGAAAATGCTGGAAAGGCTTTTTTTAAAAAGGTGGCGCGGGGGCGGATCATTCCAGGACAGCTCTGAGCCAGGGTGCGAAATTGACTGCGACTCTCGACTGAAGTTTCACTCTGGCATAGGTTTCAAGGGGCCGTCTCCGCAAAAAGGGGCCAAGCGGTTCCCTCGAAGACCGGGGAAATTTAGGAGGAAGGCCCAGATCCTCTCACGGATCGCCCCTGCCCCATAGGGGCGTAGCCCAGGCCGGCCTTCCCGGAAACGGGGCTGCCCCCACAACGCCACCTGGAAACGTTCTGACAAGAATTGGTCCCCCTTAACTCAATGTGCGGGTTTTGCAGGGGTGGGAAACCCCTGAGATGGGATCAGAAAAATTTGGCAGGCAGCGACAAACGGAGTTTGGGGCCCCAAGGAGCCAGTGGAGCCCCCGGGAGCGGGAGCGGCCACAGGAGGGGGTGGGGTTTGCTGCTCCCGGGGTGATGGTTGCTGCATCAGGGCGGCAACTGACCAGCTTTTCCCCCCTGCTGGCCATTTTCTGAGACGTCGGGTCCCCACCGAGAGGGGTCCCCCACAGGGGCACGGTACCTTGGCGGGATCCATGCCGGATCTTCGTTACGTTCCGGGACGGGGAAAGTGGATCCACTGGCCCACGCAAGCGATGGTGAAACCCACGCCGGGGGAACGGAATCTAAGTAGGCCCCGGTTTTCACCAGAGCCCGCCGCAAAGCGGGATGGACTTCTGCGGGGGAGTCTACCAGGTCGTTACCCCTGACTATTGTTGCGGGGCAGCCAAAGTATAGCTGGTGCAAAATGCAGCGACCGTGTGGGGGTCAGGCAGGAGGTCAGGCGGGAGTTTGGGTTCGTGTCAAGGACAGGAGGGGGTCGGGGCAGGGGGGCAGAGATACGTGGTCAATAAGGGAAGCAAGGGTACGGTACCGGTAATCAGGAGAGCAAAGGAACGCTTTCACAATAGGCAAGGACTAAAGACCGGCAGGGAGCGGGCAGAACCCAGGTGAAATAGAAGGCAGTGCCCGGGAATACCCAAATCGGCGCATGCCTCTTTAAATCTCACAGAGCCCGGGGCCGCGCCCTTTTATCCAGGGACGCGCGCGCCGGGCAGCAGGAACGCGAGGGGACAGGGGCCCGGGGGCCCGGGGGTGGTGTGACGGCGGGGGGCGTGTGCGCCCGCCGCCCGACACCCGGGCGGCGGCACCCGTCCCGGGGACCGGGGCAGGGCTGCGGCCGCGCCCGCAGGAGGGATCGCGGGCGCCGGACACAACAGTACCTGAATCATAATCCAATTTATTGCTATGGTAATTATTGAGTTTGAGGTCAGTCCTCTGTGCAATTTGCATACAGAATTTTTATTCTTGAATTGTCGTGGAATCCGTGAAAATTTTTTTTTTTTGTGGGGCCCACAAAAGTGCACTGTGCAATTATGGAATTCAAAAAGTGCCAAAGAAATGGATTCTGTTACGATGGCCTTGGTAGTGGATCCACTGGTCCGCCGCGACCGATGGTGAGAGCCATGCCATTGATTGGAGTCTAAGTGAAACCCGATTTTCACTTGAGCCCGCCGCAAAGCGGGATGGTCTTACGGCTGCAGGATTCCACCAGGTCACTACCCCTGACGTGGTTGGCTCGCGGCGGCAGCCGAGGTGTGGCCAGATACCAGGTAGTCGGCAAGGCGGTAGTCAGAGGCAGGCAGGAACAAATCAGAGATGGACTGGCGCATAGACATGAAACACAGGACAGCTAGAATATGCAAGAAGCATTCTAGCAGGGGGCTAGGAGCAACAAGGATCCAGCACGAGCTAAGGGGAAGTGATGCCTTAAAATAGTGTCAGCGGCTGGCAAGGATCCAATTGCCGGCGCACTGGCCCTTTAAATCAGGAGAAGCCGGCACGCGTGTCCTAAGGGCGGGAGCGTGCGCTGTGGCCAGCAGAGGGACACCGAAGCACAGGAGCACGACGGGGTGAGTATCTGCGCCCGTGGCATTACGGGGGTAACAGCAGGGTCACGACATTGTCTGCAGCCCGACTTGTGGGCTGCGGCGCCATTCGTGACAGATTCTTACACCATGGGTTCACAATAAACCTTAAAACCTCTGTTCTGCTTATATCTAAATACATTGTTAAGAAAATGAATGCAGAAACTTTATTTCTGGAGAAAACTGGAATATCCTAAAGAAACCGATCCAACCACAAGGGAAACAGACAAACTGACCCACACTGTACACCCAGTAGAGGGAACAGTGCCAACTATGGAGCCCCCTTCCCATCCAGTGTAATCCTTGAAATGACAGGTATCACTCAACAGATAAAAGTGAAAAGTTTTCTTACAGATAGTTTATAAGTGGCCCCTGTCCAACTGAAGTTCCATGTTTGGAGCCCTTTCAGTAGATATGATAATCAACATTTATCCACTATCCTTGTTGCTACCTTTAAAAGTTATGGAGACTATACACATTAGATAAAAGTTGTCAGAACCAGCGGTTTAATTTGTTTAGGGGGTCATGACTCTGTAATTGCAGATATCAAGGATTAGGCATGTTGGATTGTACAAGACCCAGTTCTTTTTTCCCAGATGAGTTTTATTTCCCTCTTGTTAATACAAACTTATGCATTCTTAATTGTAACGAGAGTGCATTAGTAATGAGGCTATGGGAGTAAGCTTGAAAAATTTTAATGGAACGGATCCAGCGGCTTCGGTGAAAGCAGTTTCTTTTTTGCGCCCCAACATGCAGACAGGGTGCAGGAAAAAAACAAGGCCCAACGCTTTGGGTCCTTGCTTGTCCTGCACCCTGTTTTGATGATGGTGAAATTAAAGTAACTGCTTTCCCCGATCCCGCCGGGGATCCTTTCCATTATATTTTTTCAAGTTTATTTTTGGGCCCTTGGTTTTCGGCCAGGATCCCTGCGGGGTTTGTGTTCCCCAGCGGGAAGCTTTTCAACCCTATATACAAAGGGGATCTTTGGTGAGCACTTCCCCCTTTTAGTTCTTTTTTCTTTATGGGGGGGAAAGCATATGGGCGGGGTTAAAGTATATTCACATTGGCAGGGTTTGTGGCAAAAATTTCCCCTTGACATCAGTTCCAGTTATAATTTTTAAAGGTTTGGTTTCTGCGCATGTACAAGGGCCCCTTTAAAAACATAAAAATTTGTTTGTTAAAACTTTTAACCCCGGGGGAAAAACGGGAAAATTTGGGTTTCTGGGGCCCCCAAAATTTCAAGTTTCCCACAAAATCCCAAAAAAAAGGGAAATTTAAAGAAAAAAAGGGAATACTTTCCCCAGATAAAGCGCTTCCTTCCAAAAAAACACCCATTTTAAGAGCTGCGGGAAAGGGAAAAATCCTTTTTGATGAGAAGGACGGAGTTTTCTAGGGGCTCAGGGAAACTTTATAAAAAATTTGACCGAAAAAAAAAAATGAGATACCCCACCTGTCTCCCCCCCTCATTCTGGAAATGTAAGAGCATTTACAAAAAACATGTATTTACCGTTTGGGGGCTGTAGAGGGGTGTATAGACCCCAATCATGCTTGCACCCCCACAAATACATGTCAGAGCAGTACGGGGACATGTATTACGGGCATTTTATTGTACAGAGGCGCTATAGCCCGCCAATCACTGCATGCACCTCACAAATACATAAAAAAAGAGCAGTAAAAGGAAAGGGTTAGTACTGCCCCAGAAATTGTGGGGCGCTTGATACCCAATTTCACTGCATGCATTTTGCCCAAAATAATGTAAGAGCATTTCAGGACATGGGGTACCACACTGTCCCTGTTAGGAGTTTCTAGAAGACCCCCAAATCACTTGCATGCCCCCTCACTTTACTTGTGAGAGCATTTCCCGGGGACATTTAAACCACACTGTACTGTAGAGGGGCGCTCTTAAAACCCCCCAAATTTTGCTGCATGCCCTTCCCACAAATTTAAAATTAGGCATGAAAACATGTAGTACCCACTGTGCTGTAGGGGAGGCGTTTACTAGACCGCCAATCCTGCTTGCCCCCTTCATTAATAAAAGGAAAGGGAGCAGTACAGGATAGGAAAGTACTGCACTGTACTTTTTGAAAGGTGCTTTTAGACCGCCAATAAATGCTTGCACCTCACAAATTACAGGGTTTTTCAGGAAAAATGTTCAAGTTTGGGGTTAACTTTTTTATCAATCACTTTGAGCCAAACAGATCATCAGTGTTGTAAACATTATTGGTGATTTATAGTGTCAAAATATAATGTCTCAGGAAAGACCATTGTACGCTGGAAATATTGTATCCTGAGGACATTTTAACTTTGGGGCCCCACTTTTCCCATGAATTCTGCAGGCTCCTTTTCAGTTTTAAAGTGGAAAAGTCAAAAAAATTTTAAGATTCAGATCCCCAAAATAGCCCCTCTTTTTTTAATAGGGTAAAAAAAAGAAATTTTCCAAATAGTTTTTCCCCTCAAGCCCCTCCCAAAAAGTTCCTAAAGCATAAAAATTTAAAAAAATTTTTACCCCCCCCTGTTTGCCCTTTAAACATTAAAAAAATTTCATAAAACATGAAAAAATTAAAAATAAACTAGCGCCCCAAATGCAAAAAACATGAGAGCAAAAACGGTAAATTCTTACCCACTCTGCATTAAAAAAAAAAATGAGAAAATTTTAAAAATTTCAAAAAAGGGAATTCCCTTACCCTACCTTGTTTAGTTTTTGAATTCCCATTTGGTTTCTGAAAATTTTTCTCTTGACTTATGGTTATCATTTAAAATTTTCTGTTCCCTTTAAATAAGGATCAGACCACATTCAAATAATCAGCCCGCAACCCAGCTTCCCCTCCCCAGCTCAGATATTTGGGGGATTTGTTTGAGGGTTTTTAAATTTTATGTAAATCAGTTTTTTTTGGGGTTTTGAAATGTTTTTTAAAAGTTTTACTTCCCCCTTTCCCTCTCAAGAACCATCCGAGCAAAAACCAAAACCCCAACCCCCAACTGGAAACAGCTCTATGGGGGATTGCGTTCTCTTTAAAATTTTAACCCAGAAAAAAAGGTTTTTTGTATCTGAAAGTTAAAATTCCCAGCCCTTAAAACAACATTTTTTGTTTTATTTAACCTACATTATGTGTCAATTAATTGACCACTATATTTTTAATGCGAATGGAGCTCCATTTTTCTTTTACAGAGCTTCATATTTGCTGCACAGATAGAAAAGTCATATCATTCTGACTGTTGGCCTGTCCCCACCACTGAAGACAAGCACCAAGCATCAGAGGACTATGTCCATATTTTTAGCCCTTTTTTCCTTTAGGAGAAAGTATAGTTTAAAAACCCTTGGGAAAAAAACCCTGGAAACCCGTCACCCCGCGCAACAAAGGTCCGCTCGTGACTCAACCCCTCCCCGCTCCTGCTCCGCTCTCTATTCATGGGTGGCCTGTGCGTAAAAACTGGTTGGCCAAAAGGGGAATAGGGGAAAACTCCCGGTGAGCCCCCCGACCATAGGGGGGACCTGTTTTTGGGCTTTTAAACTGCATATACATCCTTTTTAAAGTGACGGAAAAAACAGAGAAATAGAGGGCAAAAAATAAAAAGGCAGAGTAAAGGGGGGAAAGTACCCCAAACATTTTTCAAATAGCTATAGAGTGAGGGCCCCTAAAAAAAATTTCCCCCAGTTTTTTGCCCCGTAAACAGCTAAATGGTTTGGGGCCCCCAGATTCATTTTTTACTTTTGGGCCCCGTGGCCCCGTCCGACACGGAGGGGCATTTCCCGCCCCCAAAATCACTTTTGGGGACCGACCCCTTGAGGAAAAATTTAAAGGGGGCCCAAAGGGTCCACTGATTTTCAATAAGGGATTCAATGGTCCCTTTTTTTAGTTCCCCCTCCCCTGGGCCCTTTTCCTTTGGTTTTCGGTTTTGTTTTTCTTTTGTTTCTTAGGGGCCCCCTTCACATGGTTATTCACGCGGATTTGGGGCCCGGGAAGGGGGGGGGAAATTTTGGGTGCAATTCCCGGCGTGAATAAAAGGGGGGACCCGGGGGGGGGGCGGGAGCGCGGCGGGGGAGAGCCCCCCGGGGCCCCCTAGAAAAATGCAAATTTCGGGCGGGGGGTTTCCCCGCCGGGAAATAAAAATTTCTGTCACTTTCTCCCCGGGGCCCCGGGGATTCGGGCCGGGGCGCGGAACAGGGGGGCGGGCGGAAACCCCCCTGTTCTCTTGGGGAACGTGGATTACCATAAAAATTACTGCGGGCGGATTGGGGCGTCTGCAGCGGGAAATCGGCCCCGCAAAAACAGGGGGCGCCCAAACCGACCCGAAATAAGCCTTTGTGAACACCCGGGCCATTGTTTTGTGGGTTTACCTTTGGGGGCTATGACCCCTTTCAACAAAATTTTAATTTCTTTTCCCGCCCCCTGCCATGGGAAATTTTTCGCAAAAGGGGACCCGAACACTTTTTGGATGCCCCTTGGGGCCCGACCTTGCCACCTGTCTACAGACCACATGATCACCTGCTCAACCTGTACCTTGCTGCACCTTTGCTGTCACAATAAGCAGCCACTCAGGGGTAGCGAGCTGGGAGTCTCCCGGGAATGAAATTTCCCTCCCTCCTTGCGGTTTTTTTCATGTGAAAACCCGGGGGTCCGTAGGGCTCCCGGCTCCATTTATGTGGTTCATATCCATCTTTCACGGTGACCACTACTTTGACCGATTACATCCAACTTACTAAGCCTTGCAATATGAGTAGGAGTAAAGCCAAACCAGATACTCATCTGCAGGCAGCTGTTTCTGGGTACTTGCCACTTATCAAGACAGAGTAGAATACTGGTTTGTTAGGTGTGAGCAGTGTCAGACTGGGGTGCCTAGGTGCCACCAGTGAAATTTCATTCTGGGGGACTACCTTTGGAGTTGATTTAGTGGCCACCAATGGGGTTGATTCTGGGGGTCCATCCTACAGCTACTGTAAATGCCTACTATACTCTCCAAACTGGGTTTTTTGCTTTTTTAAGGGGGTTTTTTGTGCAGTTTTAAAATAATCCCGATCCGCAATGTCAGGGGGCCCCAGGGAGTTCCACTGTGGGGCAGTCGAAGCCTGTGTAAGTAGGTAGTTTTACTGGAATCCCTTTATAGTAATTCTGACTGTTTCAAGCACTTAGGGCTGAATGTATGAAAACTGTCTAGCAGTAAGACTGTCTTTGCTGCCCACAGCAACCAATCAGAGCTCATTGCAAGCAATAAGAGCCCATATTATCCAATCAGAGCTCATAGCAACCAATCAGAGCCCATAGCAATCAATCAGAGCTCATAGAAAGCAATAAGAGCCCATAGCATGAAATCAGAGCCCATAGAACCCCAATCAGAGCTCAAGCAACCAATAAAGGCCCTAGCAACCAAAGAGCCTATCCCCCAAACAGAAAAAAGAAAACCAATCAAAGGCCCATAGCGCCCAATCAGAACCCCCTTTTCATTTTTTTCAGAGCAATATATAAATGAAAGGGGAGCTCTGATGGTTGCTAGGCTCTGATTGGTTGCTAGGGCCTCTGAATGGTCACTATGGGCAACAAAGAAAGTCTTGCCCTAGACAGTTTTCTACAGCGCTTTTAAGTGTCATTGGTGTTTTTCTCTATTTGAATCTTTACTTCTCAAAGCCAACTGGACCACAGTTCTCCGAGCGAGTTTGCCTCTGAAATTTGTTGTGCTGTTCTCAGGATCCTTTGTGTAAAACTGGGTTCATGAAATTTAAAACCCGGGGCAAACTCCCTTTGCCACTTGCCATCGTCGGTTTTGTCCGGGTTTTACATCTGCTCAGAGTTCCCTTTTTCAGAGGTGGAACCAACCATTTTTCAACGGCACCAATGGCCCCCTGGGGCCCACAATGGGTCTGTCGGTTTCCGCCATGGTCTTTTTACTGGAAAAAATAGTAGAGCTTGCTGTGCTATTTTCTCTTCCAATAAAAAACTGTATCGCTTTTGGGCATATATGTCTTGCATTCGGGAAAAAAGAAAAAAAAAGGCTAACGAGATTTATTGTTAAAAAATTTTGCTTGAGTGCTTTTTCTCTTTAAATTTTTAAAAGAGTTTGCAGGGGGTTTCCCAACAGCACCTCTATTTCAAGCGTGGAAATCATGTCCTGAGGAGTCCATACAGTTAGAAAAAGCCCCCAAAGCTTTGCGCCCACTGGGGAGCGGGGAAAGTCATGGTGTTCCCCCAAACTTTTGACAAAATATCGGGGCTCTGGGGTCCCAAAATCACAGGGATTTTCTCAACCAATAACTTTTTTGTACTTCCCTATGGGCTTGGTAGGGGGATTTTTTTTCGGCTGAAGTGAACTTTTTATTGGTACAAGTTTGGAATACATGCAAATTTTTTTAAAATTTTTTTACAAATTTTTAGGGAAATGAGCAAAAAAAAAATCGCAATTTTTTGGGATTTGGATTTTTTCCCCCCCCGGTGTTCAGGGGGACCAGATAAATTAGTTATTTTTTAATAGAAAAAAAAATATACTGCATAGAAAAACCCAATAAAAAATAAAAATTTAAAAATATACAAAAAAACCCCCCCAAAAGTGAAAACCACCCAGACCAGGGAAGAAAAAAAAAAAGGACTCACAGTTTTGAATGTTTGACTGCCGTCCAAGCAAAATTACAGCGCCAAATGTAAGATGCTGTGCCTGTAGGGAAAAACCACCTTACCAGATAAAAAAGCCCAAAATTTTCGGGGACTCGCCCCAAAAAAGGGGGGCTCCGCAGTAACTATTCCCTAGAAAAAAAATCTACACAAGAATATATATGCAGATAAAAACATTAAGAAATACAATTCCCAAATTTCAAAAAAGCCCAAAAACCGCGTTTCCCCCTTTTTTCATTTAAAAGGGTTTTTTTTTCAGGGGGAAATAAGGCTTTTGGGAAAAAGATGCAGATAAACCTGGGTGCCCAATGAAACAGATGAAAGGTCCCCCCAAAATGATACCTGTTCGGTGCTCAGATAAAAAGGCAGCAACTAAAAACATGGGTTTGCCCCCACTTTTTCCCCTCCAAGCCCCAAACCCCAATGTATCCAATGACAAAAAACAACCCCAATACTCAAGAATGAAAACCTTTAACAAACCCTTGCCCCCAACGGCTTTCCAAAAAACAGCTACTGCGCATGCGCGAAAAGTGAAACGCAAAAAAGGGAAAAAAACTTGCTTCCGGGTACGATCGCCCTGAGCTGTTACTGCCTTTTGCGCCCCTCAGTGGAACGCAAAAATGCGTTTCAGTGATGTAAAAAAAAAAAAAACAACCACTGGTGGGGCCGCACAGGGGGCAAGAATATTACTTATAAAATTTTTTAGTAGCCCTTTAAAAAGAAGAAAATTAGAAAAATTTGAAATAGGGGACAAAAATAAATATGCTTTACATTTTACGATCGTCTAAAGATTGTTACTGCCCTTTGCGCCCTTAAAAAGGAACCCCATGATCCCGTATCAAGGGCCCAATGCTAGATGACCCAAACGTTTAATTTAAAGCACACACGCAACGGTTTTTTGTATATAAACAGAAATTTAGCATTTATAATAAATGTTAAAAACACAATTTAAAATATAATGACAAATATTGAAAAGGGATATTTAAAAAAAAAAATTGGGGGGAAGGGGGGGGAAAAAGAGACAGAAATAAAAAAAACCAAATTTTTATAATAGGGGAGGGTTCAGAAATATTTTCCCCAAAATTGAATATAATTATCAAAAAGGGGCCCAATCCCATTCCAAAAAGATAAAAAAAAAAAAAGGGGGTTTAATGACCAAAAATGTCGGGTAAAAGGATAAAAACCCCCAATATTCCTGATAGATAATCCCATATGATCACAAAGGGGACAAAAAAAAAAAGGGAGAGGACAAAAAACAAAAAAATTTTAAATAAAACACCCCCAAAGAAAAGGGACCCCTTAAAAAGCCCTGGGGTTTTCTGAGAACCCATACAAAAATCCATTCAGTTTTTTTTCGAAGGACCCTTTTGATTCCAATTCCCTCCACGGGGTTTGGCCCAAAATGACCTCAATCACATTAAAGCGTAAGGTTTTGGGAAATCCCCATTATGGAATTCATGTACAGGGGCGGGTTTCCGGGGTGTCCCCTGTTCCATGCCAAAAATCCGCACATGTTCACCAAAAACGTCTCCTAAACCCGTCTCTTGGGCTTTTCCCCAAAATAGTTGAGGGGGAAAGGACGGGGCCAGATATTCTACACCCCTGTTTTTTCAATTAAACAAAATCCCTTAATTTTAAAGGGGCTTTTGTCAAAGGGGAAAAGCAAAAGGTTTTTCCCCGGGTTTTATTACTGGGCAACTATGCCCAATTTTGGGGCCCCCATCCCAAAGGTACCCAAGGGTTTTCGATCCAACCCAAGGTCCACCGATTTGGGGGGGACCGGGAAAAAAAATGCTAGACACTAAAAGGGCTTTAAGGAACGTCCCCTCCGATAGGTATTTGTGGGCTATTGGGGATATAAACACTTTGATCGGGATCCAATTGGGGGCCGCCAATACTTTCTCAGTGGCCCCCATGACTTCCCTTATTCCTCCTCATCGTATGAGGCAATAAAACCTAAACTGGTTCAGCCTTTCAGTCTTAGGTCTGGGTTTTTTTAAAAAGGGCATGCGAACCCCGTTTCACCGCATAATTATATCAGATTCAAAATACACCCTGTGGGTAACCCCTGTTAAGAAAAGATCACAAAACAAACTTTTACCCCGATAAAGAAAGTCATTAGACCTCAAGCAATTCCGCCCTTTAAATTTGGGGAAATTTACTTTTTTGGGGTACCCCGCTTTTGGAAAAAGGTTTAGGCTTTCCCATCGGGAAGGAAAAACCCTTTGGGGCTGTTGGTTTTTTCGAAAAAATTAGTATGGATATACCTTTTTCCCCTCTTTGGGATTAACACATCCCCGAAATGGTAAAAATGTTCCCGACTTCATAGTAAAGGGGCAGGGCAATTTTATTTTTAAATTTAGATCCCCACAAATGTTCCAAAGGAAAGGCCTTTTGGGGCCTTCCCAAAAGGATTTAAAATGTCACAAGGTAAACCCTTTTCCCCAGAAGAGGACCTGGGGGGGGCCTTTATCTCCCTTTGGGGAAACCCCCTGGCGTGGCCTCCCCCCCAAACCCAGGAAAAAAATTTTTATTGGGGGGCCAAGGGCCCCCCCTTTCGGTGCCCCTGAGCCCGGGGGAAGATGCGGGGATCCCAAAAAGAAAGTAGTTAAGCTGTAAAAAAAAAAAATCAAAGCAACTTGGGTGACAAAAAAAAACCCTGAGGTTGGGGCTGAAAAACCCCTTTTGTTTCGAAAAATAAATCCTGGCAGAAATGCCCAAATTAAGTGGGATACAACGTAAAGGGGCCCCTACATCTATAGAAAGGGGAGTAAAACCTCTGTGCCTACAGATGTCCCTTTCCCAAAAGTCTCCAAAAGATTTTCCAGGTGGCACGGTTTTTAGGAAGGCCCGACCAAGGACAAATTGCTGCAGGGCACGATCGAATAAATTTCCAAAATTTAAAGGGTTTAAAAGACCCCCCCAACCCGACACTATTGGCCTGCCCTTTTAAAGGGCCCCCCGGGCCCCTTTTGGGGGACCCTTTTTTGGCCCCGGGCATAAAAGGTTTTGGGGCTGAGGGTCCAAAGGCATCCCAAAAAAATTTTTGCTCTTTTGCAGATATCAGCCTGCTTCTAATCCCTCATCTAAGATCCCTGCAACTCTAACATTAATTTTTTTGGTGGGGTTTTTTTATGATAGTTTTAAAAAAATGTAATGCCCCCAAAGATTGTAATTCCCACCAAGATTTCAAGTTGGGGTTTTATAAGCCCCTTAAAAGATTTTTTTAAAAAAAAGTTTTTAAAAACCGAAAAAGGGGGATCCTGTGTCGCCCAAGCTCACTGTTTTGAAAAAAATGCTCTCGGCCCCCAGCCCCTTTTCCTCGGTTTTGGGGTCCCCTCAAAAAACTAGCCATAAAACCAAAAAAATAAGTACTGCAAAAAAAAAGAAAGGGTTTTGAGGGGGTTCGGGTTTTTGACATGCTCCTTGAGGAGGGCGATAGGCAAGGGACCCACACGGATCTTTAAATTTAAAAAGGGAATAGGGTGCCCCCCGCAAATTTGGGTACCCCCGAGATTGAACCCAAATTTTTTAAAGCAGTCACTGATGAACTAATTTTCTGAGGGGGCAATGCCTCCCTTATAAAAAAAAATTTTTTCCCAAAACGGGGGAAAAGCGAGCTTTTACAAATTTCCCTTTGGGGAAGGATAAGTCCCTTGTGATAAAACCAAACTGAAAAAGGGGGGGAAACCCGGTATTGATGGATCAAAAAATTTTTTATGAAGAAATTTAAGGGGCCTGCTAGGGGACTCAAAAGTTTTTTACCCAAAAAAAAAAGATTCCCCCCCAAAAAAATTCCCGTTAAAATTTGCAGGACTCTTTGATGAAA
>JAODAL010079279.1:0-12630 GCA_025379985.1 Phyllomedusa bahiana | reverse complement strand
GGGGGAAAGGGGGATAGGGGGTAGTGCTGGAGTCCCAGGGAGGGGGAGGCGGGCCCGAGGGGTGGAGGCCCAGAGGGGAGATAGGGGGCTAGGTGGTGGAGGCCCAGGGAGCGAGAGGCAGGCCAGATGGTGGAGGCCCAGGGAGGGGGAGGCAGGCCAGTTGGTGGAGGCCCAGATCGGGAGGCAGGCCAGATGGTGGAGGCCCAGAGGGAAGATAGGGGGCTAGATGGTGGAGGCCCGGGAAGGGGGAGGCAGGCTAACTAGTAAGACCTGGGGTGGGGGTTAGAGGACTAGCTGGTAAGGCCCCAGTATTGAAGCCACTTACCAGCCTCAGTGAACGGTCCTCCGCAGGAGCAGGTATCTTCTCATCAGACAGAAAGCTCCTCAGCGTCCTGCCAGGCCTGCAGGGGGCGGGACTGGAGCACTGAGGAGGCGGAGCCAGGCAGTCTGTGCTCTTCTCCTGTGCACATAGCTGCCGGCCCCGCCCCTTGAGCTCACTGTGCTGCCGGCCCTGCCCCCTGAGCTCACTGAGCTGTGCTGCCCCTCTGTCTCACTGAGAGAAGCAGCCGCTGCGGAGCAGCAACGGACTGGATTCGGCCCGCGGGCCTTGTGTTTGACACCTGTGAGCTATGGTATCCCATCATCTATAGTTAGGGTATCCCATCATCTATAGCTAGGGTATCCCATCATCTATAGCTAGGGTATCCCATCATCTATAGCTAGGGTATAACATCATCTATAGCTAGGATATCCCATCATCTATAGCTAGGGTATAACATCATCTATAGCTAGGGTATCCCATCATCTATATCTAGGGTATCACATCATCTATAACGAGGGTACCCCTTTCATCTGTAGTTAGGGTATCCCATCATCTATAGCTAGGGTATCCCATCATCTATAGCTAGGGTATAACATCATCTATAGCTAGGGTATCCCATCATCTATAGCTAGGGTATCCCATCATCTATAGCTAGGGTATAACATCCTCTATAGCTAGGGTATAACATCATCTATAGCTAGGGTATAACATCCTCTATAGCTAGGGTATAACATCATCTATAGCTAGGGTATCCCATCATCTATAGCTAGGGTATCCCATCATCTATAGCTAGGGTATAACATCCTCTATAGCTATGGTATCCCATCATCTATAGCTAGGGTATCCCATCATCTATAGCTAGGGTATCCCATCATCTATAGCTAGGGTATCACATTATCTATAGCTAGGGTATCCCATCATCTATAGCTGGGGTATCCCATCATCTATAGCTAGGGTATAACATCCTCTATAGCTAGGGTATCCCATCCTCTATAGCGAGGGTATCCCATCTACTGTAGCTAGGGTATATCATCATCGAGAGCTAGGGTATTACATCTTCTATAGCTAGGGTATCCCATAATCTATAGCTAGGGTATCCCATCATCTATAGCTAGGGTATCCTATTATCTATAGCTGGGGTATCCCATCATTTATAGCTAGGGTATAACATCATCTATAGCTGGGGTATCCCATCATCTATAGTTAGGGTGTCCCATCATCTATAGCTATGGTATCCCATCATCTATAGCTAGGGTGTCCCATCATCTATAGCTAGGGTATCCCATCATCTATAGCTAGGGTATCCCATCATCTATAGCTAGGGTATAACATCATCTATAGCTAGGGTATCCCATCATCTATAACTAGGATATCCCATCATCTATAGCTAGGGTATCCCATCATCTATAGCTAGTATCCCATCATCTACAGCTAGGGTATCCCATAATCTATAGCTAGGGTATCCCATCATCTATAGCTATTATCACATCATCTATAGCTAGGTTATCCATTCCATCATCTATAGCTAGGTTATACCATCATCTATAGCTAGGGTATCCCATCATCTATAACTAGGATATCCCATCATCTATAGCTAGGGTATCCCATCATCTATAGCTAGTATCCCATCATCTATAGCTAGGGTATCCATTCCATCATCTATAGCTAGGGTATCCCATCATCTATAGCTAGGGTATCCCATCATCTATAACTAGGGTATCCCATCATCTATAACTAGGGTATCCCATCATCTATAACTAGGTTATCCCATCATCTATAACTAGGATATAACATCATTTATAGCTAGAGTATCCCATCATCTATAGCTAGTTTATCCCATCATCTATAGCTAGGGTATATCATCATCTATAGCTAGTATCCCATCATCCATATCTAGTATCCCATCATCTATAGCTAGGGTATCCCATCATCTATAGTTAGGGTATCCCATCATCTATAGCTAGGGTATCCAATCATCTATAGCTAGGGTATCCCCTCATCTATAGCTAGGGTATCCCCTCATCTATAACTAGGGTATAACATCATTTATAGCTAGGATATCCCATCATCTATAGCTAGGGTATCTCATCATCTATAACTAGGGTATCCCATCATCTATAGCTAGGGTATCCCATCATCTATAGCTAGGGTATCCCATCATCTATAACTAGGGTATAACATCATCTATATCTAGGGTATAACATCATTTATAGCTAGGGTATCCCATCATCTATAGCTAGTTTATCCATCATCTTATAGCTAGGGTATTTTCATCATCTATAGTAGTATCCCATCATCTATAGCTAGTATCCCATCATCTATAGCTAGGGTATCCCATCATCTATAGCTAGTATCCCATCATCTTTAGCTAGGGTATCCCATCATCTATAGTTAGGACATCCCATCATCTATAACTAGGGTATCCCATCATCTATAGCTAGGGTATCCCATCTATAACTAGGGTATCCCATCATTTATAGCTAGGGTATCCCATAATCTATAACTAGGGTATCCCATCATTTATAGCTAGGGTATCCCATCATCTATAACTAGGGTATCCCATCATTTATAGCTAGGGTATCCCATCATCTATAACTAGGGTATCCCATCATCTATAGCTAGGGTATATCATCATCTATAGCTAGTATCCCATCATCTATAGCTAGTATCCCATCATCTATAGCTAGGGTATCCCATCATCTATAGTTAGGGTGTCCCCTTATCTATTACTAGGGTATCCCCTCATCTATAGCTAGGGTAAATCATATCCATTTATCCACTGAGTGCAGGAATGGCAATGTACATGTATCAGTCTGGAGTCCAGGCTGTTTAGCTCACAGAGCATTGTCTAGACCTGATACAATCATAATCACTTCTCAGCCGAGAGCAGGACTGGCTATGTACAATGTATCAGTCTGGAGTCCAGGCTGGATAGCTCACAGAGCATTGTCTAGACCTGATACAATCAGAAGCACTTCTCAGCCGAGAGCAGGACTAGCTTTATGCAGTGTATCTAGAGTCCTGGGTGTTTTGCTCACAGAGCATTTTCTAGACTGGACACAACATTATCCTCATTTCAACTAATACCAGAACTAGATATGTATATGTATAGCAACCAATCATAGCTCCCCTTTCATTTTTCAGAGACCTATATGAAATGAAAAGGGAGCGCTGATTGGTGGCTACAGGCAACAAAGAAAGTCTTAGACCTAGACAGATTTCATACATGCGTCCCAAAGTATCAGTCTGGAGTCCAGTCTGTTTTTCTCACAGAGCATTGCCTACACTGCATACAATTGTATCCATTTCCCAGGTGAGATCAGGACTAGCTATGTACAATGTATCAGTCTGGAGTCCAGTCTGTTTTTCTCACAGAGCATTGTCTTCACTGAATACAATTGTATCCACTTCCCAGCTGAGATCAGGACTAGCTATGTTCAATGTATTAGTCTGGAGTCCAAGCTGTTTCTCTCACAGAGCATTGTCTTCACTGAATACAATTGTATCCACTTCCCAGCTGAGATCAGGCCTAGCTATGTACAATGTATCAGCCGGGAGTTCAGACTGTTTAGCTCACAGAGCATTGTCTTCACTGAATACAATTGTATCCACTTCCCAGCTGAGATCAGGCCTAGCTATGTACAATGTATCAGCCGGGAGTTCAGACTGTTTAGCTCACAGAGCATTGTCTACACTAGATACACTTGTATCCACTTCTTAGCTGAGAGCAGGTCGAGCTATGTACCCTGTATCAGTCTGGAGTCCAGGGGGTAAAGCTCACAGAGCATTGTCTACACTGGATACAACTGTATCCGTATTTCATCTAAGTCCAGAACTAGCAATGTACAGTGTATCAGCCTGGACTCCAGGCTGTTTCACTCACAGAGCATTGTCTAGACTGGATCCAAATGTATCAACATCTCATCTGCTACCAGGACTAGCTGTAGTGCAGTGTGCAGCCTCTGAATTTGAACAAGTGTGTTCTTATTCATTGACAGCAAGCAAAGATCTTGTAAATGGTAATTGAAACACAAAGTGAGAAAGTTGAGAATTTTTATCCTGTGAAGATGAGGAATTTTTTCGCATAGCAGTGGTCTCCTCTAGCACCAGGCAGCTAAGGGCTCATTCCTGGACGGTCCGGGCTGCAGCGGTGCCCGGCGGTCAGGTGCAGCTAAGGGCTCATTCCTGGACGGTCTGGGCTGCAGCGGCGCCCGGCGGTCAGGTGCAGCTGAGGGCTCATTCCTGGACGGTCTGGTCTGCTGCGGCGCCCGGCGGTCAGGTGCAGCTGAGGGATAATTGTCAGGACCGGTGGCAGCTCTGAAGCCGGGAGTGATGTGAATCAATATCCAGTTGTTAGAGGAACAGCCGTGTCCGTTCTGGATGGCTGCCTGGGTGAAAACATGTTTGTTCTGTCTAATGTGACTCAGTCCTGTCAAATTAATGCGCGGCTGACAGAGGTTGTCCGCCTTAATGAATGGATGACATCTTTACAAGCAATTTATAATGAACCCGTAACCCTTCCACTGCCGGCAAGACATCCGCAGTGCCAGACAATTGTATCCCAAATTACGCAGAATTCACACACGCCTTTTTTTTTATTTTTTTTGCAGTAATTTCTTTGATTGTTCGGAATGGGGCTTGCAGAAATTCATGTGCTGCCGCCATAAACCCCATAAAGATGAATGGAACCGATTTCCTGCAGCTATTTCTGCTACAAATCTGCCAGGTTTTTTTTCAGTACTTTTTTCATTTGTTCTTCACAAAGATTTTTTTAAATTTTTTTATTTTCGTGATGTTTGGTAATAATGTTCTAAAAATAGTACAAACATCACAAGTGGCACGAAAATGCTTTGTATATACAGGCAGTCCCCGACTTACATCGTTCCGACTTACATACGTCCCCTAGTTACAAACGGAGACTTATGGGGTGTGGCTGACATTCAACACTGAGTGACGCACCATGATAACCAAGTGCCAGCATGCCCCAGCTGCACATGAGATAGGGTGCTTTCACACGGTGTGGTTTTTGATGCGTTTTTTTTGGATGCGTTTTTTGCTATAACATTGTATTGCACAAAAACGCATCCAAAAAAACGCACCAAAACCGCACCGTGTGAAAGCACCCATACAGAACGTTAGGGGAAATCTTCTAAATAAAGGGCACAGACAGCAAAACAAATGTAAAAACTGTTTCTTGCACTATCCAAAACTAAAAATTTTTTTTTACTGGAATTACATTTAAGAAATATACCTGTTCCGACTTACATACAATTTCAACTTAAGAACAAACCTACAGTCCCTATCTCGTTTGTAATCCGGGGACTACCTGTAGAACCCTCTATCCTTTACTACATGGTTTCAACCCTTTAATGTCCAAGCCTTTGTTCATTCTTTTCTTGTTTTTTTTTTTCTTTTCCGCCTTCCAAGAACCATGACTGTTTTACTTTTCTGTCCGAAAATGTACTCTAAGGGCCACATGTATGAAAACTGGCTAAAGTCTAAAACTCACCTTGTTGCCCATAGCAACCAATCAGAGCCCATAGCAACCAATCAGAGCCCATAGCAACCAATCAGAGCTCATAGCACCCAATCAGAGCCCATAGCAACCAATCAGAGCTCATAGTAACCAATCAGAGCCCATAGCAACCAATCAGAGCCCATAGTAACCAATCAGAGCCCATAGCAACCAATCAGAGCCCATAGCGACCAATCAGAACTCATAGCGACCAATCAGAGCTCATAGCAAATCAATCAGAGCTCATAGCGACCAATCAGAGCCCATAGCAAACAATCAGAGCTCATAACAACCAATCAGAGCCCCTAGCAACCAATCAGAGCTCACAGTAACCAATCAGAGCCCCTAGCAACCAATCAGAGCGCCCCTCTCATTTTTCCAGAGCACTATATGAAATTAAATGGGCACTCTGATTGGTTGTTATGAGCTCTGATTGGTTCCTATGGGCTCTGATTGGTTGTTATGGGCTCTGATTGGTTGTTATGGGCTCTGATTGGTTGTTATGGGCTCTGATTGTTTGCTATGGGCACTGATTTGTTGCTATGGGCAACAAAATGAATTTTAGACCTAGACAGTTTTCATACATGTGGCCCTAAGAACCTCAAGCTTCATGTATTTAAAAGTAGCAGAAATGCTTTTCCAAAAATTCCTATGTTCCCTTTGACTGTTTTCTAGTGCTAGCCGAGTGCTGCTGATATTGGATGGTGTTCGCATGGCCATTCTAGGACTTGTATTTTGTGGAACGAGTTGTAATTTTTCAATGCTACAGTTTCATGCACCATCCAATGTATTGTGGAACTAAAAGAAAATTCCTTGTGAGGTGTAAATGAAAAAACCCCCCAATTGTGCAATTTTAAATAAATGACAAATTATCTGTATTCTCTGGGTCAGAACAATTCCACTGACACCAGATGTATGTGTCTTTTGTTATGATTTACTACATTTATTTTTCAAACTTTAAAAATAATAAAATTCTGACACCAATAACTTTTTATTTATCCTCCAATAGAGTTGTGTGATGGCACTTTTGTGGGGTCTAGGTTTTGTTTTTATAGTTTTGTTTTACCAATTTGGAGATTAAACAACCTCTTGATCACTTTTAATTCCATTTTTTCCGATAGGTGGGATGACCCCCCCCCCAAAAAAAAATCCTCCAATTCTGTTCTTTGTTTGTTTATTGTTTCTTTGTTTACCGTGTGGCATAAGGCTATGTTCACACGGTGTAATTGCGGCGAATACAGTACGCGCCACAATACGCCGGGTGTTTGGGAGTCACGCTGATCAGCGCATACTCCCGAGGTGCAGAGGGGGACAGCCTGCCGGCCCGTAGACATGCATTGTTCGCGGCATGTATTCGCCGCAAGTAATTGACATGTCACTTATCTCCCCGTGTGTACAATACAATTGTATTGTATGAGCGGGGGGACGACGCGTAATCCATAGTTATATATGAGAGCTATGGATTACCGTATGAGTGGGGTGGATTTCGCCACGTATTAAGCGCAATATGTGGCGAAATACGCCCACAATTACACAGCAAAATAAGTTGTGTGAACATACCCTAAGGCTCCAAGAATAAACTCCACGGGTGGGCGCCAAGAATCAACTCTACTGGGGGCCCCAAGAATCAACTCCACTGGTGGCCCCAAGAATCAACTCTACTGGGGGCCCCAAGAATCAGCTCCACTGGGGGCCCCAAGAATCAGCTTTACTTTTGGGTCCCAAAAATAATCTCCACTTGGGGGCTCCAAGAATAAACTCCACTGGTGGGGCCCAAAAATCAACTCCACTGGTGGCCCCAAGAATCAGCTCCACTGGTGGAACCCAAGAATCAACTCCACTGATGGGCCCAAGAATCAACTTCACTGGTGGGACCCAAGAATCAATTCCACTGGTGGCCCCAAGAATCAGCTCCACTGGTGGCCACAAGAATCATCTCCACTGGTGGCCACAAGAATCAACTCCACTGGTGGGCTCCAAGAATCAACTCCACTGGTGGCCCCAAGAATCAACTCCACTGATGGTCCTAAGAACCAACTCCACTGGTGGGCCCTAAGAATCAACTCAACTGGTGGGAACAAAGAATCAACTCCACTGGTGGACCCAAGAATCATCTCCACTGTTTGGCCCAAGAATCATCTCTACTGGTGGGCTCCAAGAATCAACTACACTGAAGGGTCCCAAGAATCAACTCCACTGATGGTCCTAAGAATCAACTCCACTGGTGGCCCCAAGAATCAGATCCACTGGTGGACCCCAAGAATCAACTCCACTGGTGGGACCCAAGAATCATCTCTACTGGTGGGACCCATGTATCAGCTCCACTGGTGGCCCCAAGAATCAACACCACTGGTGGGCCCAAGAATCAACACCACTGGTGGGCCCCAAGAATCAACTCCACTGGTGGCCCCAAGAATCAACTCCATTGATGGCCCCAAGAATCAACTCCATTGGTGCATCCCAATCAAACACTGCTATGGCCCGTCCCATCAGCGACTTGCTTACCTCTTCGCTGTACTGGATGGTGTGGCAGGTCTCTGGTCTATCAATAGTTTTCTGCAGCTCCTTTCTAGGTTGCACGCTTTCACCCATTTTTCCCAGGATCCATCACTTGTCGCTTGATCCTCCTAAAGAGCATCTTCCCCTTCCGTCCTCATCAATTTGTTGGTGCGATTCTGTGTACGGTTTTCCAGTTTGACCTTCGGCTTGTCCTTGACCTTCCTATTTGATCGCTGCCTGCCCAGACCTTCTGCTTGTGACCGGTTTACGAAAGAAATCCACCTGCCCTGACCTTCTGCTTGTTTCCGGCCCATGTCCCTGCATTTCCCACCTCATTACCCTATCTGCAATGCAGCTGTCACTACGAGTGACCAAAACAGGGTTAGCGACCTGGAAACTCCTTGCAGCGAAATCCAAAGGGTTGGGCTATGTTCACACAGCGTAATTGCGGCGTGTACAGTATGCCCCGTAATTGCGCTGGGTGTTTGGGAATCGCGCTGATTGGCGGGGGTGGGGGGTGCAGCCCGCCAGCCCCATAGACTGTCATTACTTGCGGCGCAAATAGGTGACATGTCACTGATCTCCCCGAGCGTACCATACGATCGTCGTGTACGCCCGGGGAGAGGAGGCGTAATCCATAGTTCTCTACGCGAGCTATGGATTACTGTAATTTCGGCGCGCATCTCACTCGTAATAGAGCGCAAATACGACGAGAAAAGCGCGCTGAAATTAGCCCGTGTGAACATAGCCTAAGAGGGTGAAGACCAGGGGACGTCTTAAACCCCGGCATGGCTGACACAGTGGATCTACCTCCTGACTCAGTTAAATGTGACACCAACCTGTTTTATTTTTGGAGGTTTTTTTTGTATCGTCTTAAAAAGCCTAGTTCCAATTAGTTTCTATGACAACCACTGTTCTCCTGCTAGAACTAAGGAGCAGGAAGTGTTGTCATGGGGGCACTGCTGGTAACGCAACAAAGGGATGAGATAGAAGATGTTTAGGGCATCTATGTGGTGATGTGTACCAGGTGGAGACGGACATAGCTTTAGTCTAGAAACAATATTTGGTTTTGCACATCCGAAAAACTTTTTTGAAAAAAATGAGCATAGGTGCGCACTGGTGTGGCAGTAATATACAAACACAATCCAATATCAGCAGCGCACTACTAGCACTAAAAGGAGTGCAAAAAACCCAAAGCGGGGGCAACCACACCCCCATATGAACAGTCTGGTTGTGCAGACCAAATATTGTTTTCTAGACTGTTTGTATGGGGGGAGCAGCTGCCCCCTCTTTGGTTTTCTGCACTCCGCCCACCTGCACAGGTTTTTAAATCAATGCAGAGTACCTTGGAGCTGGAACCTTCACTCCATGAAGTGTGGAGGTCTGAACAGGCACCAAGAGAGGTAACGTTAGTATAGGTTCCCACCTGTATTGAGGTCTCCTTGCTGATTGGCAGGAGGGCTTACACAGTTTTGATAAAAAATGTGGACCAAGAACCTCAAAAAAATGTTCAGATATCCTCAGTAGCAGAAATGCTTTTCCAAAAATTCCTATGTGCCTTTTGATAGTTATTTTAGTGTGCTGCGGATATTGGATTGGGCATAGCCTTAGGACATAACAGAAGTGCCTAAGATAGGAACACCCCTTTAAGATGCCTTAGTTCTCCAGACTGAGATTTTTATTCATTTCTGTTTTCAAAGCATCAAAATAAAGTAATTTTGAGGTTGTAACAATTATGATAAACAACCTGTCAAAGTCTTCTCCTCTGCACTAAATAACGTCCTTCAGAAGGTCGAGAGAGCCAGGAGAGCGTAGGCGCTATGCAAGCTGATTAATGGAGAGCAAAGCTCCAGATCTGAGGGTAGCACCATAGAGGTCACCTACAAAGAGGTGCGGGAGGAATCCTAAACAGTGAGTTGGTGCAAACCATTGTTCAGTAAAACAGATTTTTCACTCTTATTGATAGATCAGTACATGATTTGGTTTTAGGATGAGGCGCCAGCCACTAAATAGACACAAACACTTCAAGAAACTTTGCCTGAATCAATAGTAGAAGTGAATAATAGAAAATTTGTAATATAATATAAGAAAGTCCCCTTTTTCTACTTACCAGAATCATTTCCTCTTTCCCCTCTTCCTAAACTGATCATTTACTCTTCTTCTGAATTGACCGAGGAATCAGGTTACAGGCGGCCATAGAAGTCTGTGGACAGGGGAAGGGGAATGGCTAAAGAGAGACAGAGATACAGAGACAGCTTTAGTAATTGTTATATTTTACCCCAGTGTTGGATTCATAAATGATACAACTCAGAGGATCCCCTCTCCTGTGTGTGCAGTGTATGGGAGAGATCATAGCAGCTTGTCTCCTATAGTGATATAGGGGGCAAGATCTCCTCCTCTGCGTGCAGTATATGGGAGACATCATAGCAGCTGGTCTCCTATAGAGATATATGGAGCAGGATCTTCTCTTCTGTGTTTGCAGTGTATGGGAAACATCATAGCAGCTTGTCTCCTATAGAGATATAGGGGAGCAGGATCTCCTCCTCTGTGTGTGCAGTGTATGGACAACAGCATAGCAGCTAGTCTCCTAAAGAGATATAGGGGCAGGAACTTCTCTTCTATGTGTGCAATGTATGGGAGACATCATAGCAGCTAGTATCCTATAGAGATATAGTGGGGCAGGATCTCCTCCTCTGTGTGTGCAGTGTATGGGAGACATCATAGCAGCTAGTCTCCTATAGAGATATAGGGGCAGGATCTCCTCCTCTGTGTGTGCAGTGTATGGGAGACATCATAGCAGCTAGTCTCCTATAGAGATATAGGGGGCAGGATCTCCTCCTCTGTGTGTGTAGTGTATGGGAGACATCATAGCAGCTCATCTTCTATAGAGATATAGGGGGCAGGATCTCCTTCTCTGTGTGTGCAGTGTATGGGAGACATCATAGCAGCTCATCTCCTATAGAGATATAGGGGGCAGGATCTCCTCTTCTGTGTGTGCAGTGTATGGGAGACATCATAGCAGCTAGTCTCCTATAGAGATATAGGGGGCAGGATCTCCTCTTCTGTGTGTGCAGTGTATGGGAGACATCATAGTAACTAGTCTCCTATAGAGATATAGGGGGCAGGATCTCCTCTTCTGTGTGTGCAGGGTATGGAAGACATCATAGTAACTAGTCTCCTATAGAGATATAGCAGGGCCGGATCTCCTTCTCTGTGTGTGCAGTGTATGGGAGACATCATAGCAGCTCATCTCCTATAGAGATATAGCAGGGCCGGATCTCCTTCTCTGTGTGTGCAGTGTATGGGAGACATCATAGCCGCTAGTCTATAGAGATATAGGGGGCAGGATCTCCTCTTCTGTGTGTGCAGTTTATGGGAGACATCATAGCCGCTAGTCTATAGAGATATAGGGGGGAGGACCTCCTCTTCTGTGTGTGCAGTGTATGGGAGACATCATAGCCGCTAGTCTGGTGAAAACACCATATGTAAGTTATAGAACTAGGAACAATGTTACTCTTCATAGATGCACAGGACAGTTTACTCAAAAATTTCAGGGAAAAAAAAAAAAATTAGTTTAGACTAGAACTAGAGGGAAACACCGCCAGGACTGTAACAGGATAACAATAGTGCCCATATGTAGACAAAGACAACGATGCACACTGTGTTCATATTACCTATAAAGAGTCATGATGGTCAGTTCCCCTTCTGGCTTGATGGACATCTCTCAGCATGGGATATGGTATCACAAACCAGCTCTGAAATAACATTGATAATTTTTTCACATTGTCTTCTCTTAGTTGTATCAGGTCTAACCAGGATTTGGAATTATCTTGGAATATACATATATTTTTGTAAATTTTTTATAAAAATTGAAAATAAAATTCTAAAAGGTTCTAAAAATTGAGGCATACAAGTGCTGTGCTGCACACTGGATACACTGTGATCTACGAGCTGTAAACTCCTTTATTCAGCCCCGGTTTTCTTTTCCTCTCGGCTGAATCCGCCATCGCGCTTTATCCCGTTGCTTTCGAGGTGAAGGCTTTGCTCGGTGCACACTGACTTTTAATTGGGAGTCTGAGTGACAGCTTGTTCTGACCCCAGACACGTCCCCGAGCCCCAGGTGCTAAAATCTGAGATGATATTAATTCAACAGAAAGGATTCTGGGAAATTTTAATCCATGTTCTTTGCAGTCGTCCAAGCACCTGATTTATTCCACCAAGAGGAAACCCTTCTCGCAGTAGGCGACGCCTCACTGGGAAAATTACGTTTGGGAAAAAGATGAAATTAAATTAT